>APFE030898404.1:0-53061 GCA_000404065.3 Pinus taeda
TTTTTTTTCAAATTGGATACGAATTATAATATTTAAATGAAAATTTATTATAAGAATTATTGGTATATGTTGATTAGTGTTAAAATTATCCAAGAATTGATATATAATATTTATATAAATGATTAAGTATAAGAATATTTGAAAAAATAATAACATAATTTTCATTAATTCAAGATTACTTATATATTAAATAAATAAAATCTTTTGCTCGTCGCACATTTTTCAAAAGATTTTAAAACTATTTTTTTATTGTTAGAAGAATTATTGGTTCATGTCTTATTAGCTTTTAAAATTATCAATTAATATCTTCATCAAATATACGATTAAGCCTTATAGAGATATTGATGAATATTCAATCACCATAATTCTATTAATTCAAAATATTATGTATAAAATAAAAAATAAATAAATTTATTTTTTAATTTTCAAAAGCGATTAATTAACTTTTTTATTTATTACAAAAATAAAATCCATCCATAAAACACTTTGATTATAAATTTTTTCAAAATTAATTGCACCTAGAGGTGCTTTACAATCCAATATATGGAGATGTTGTCACATAACATAACGTTACATTAAAAAATATTAAAAAACTATAAGGGACATGTTTCATATAAAGTAACATTACATTAAAAAAACATATTAAGAAATATGAAGGAGATGTTGTTATATTAAAAAAAATATTAAAAAATATATATATGTATCAGCTAATATATAGTGTATATGTTGAAGATATGTGTAATGTTACTATATATGAGTTGGCTAACATATAGTGTATATGTTGAAGATATGTGTAATGTTACTATATATGAGTTGGCTAATATATATTGTATATGTTGAAGATATGTGTAACATTATTTTAAAGTACCAGCCTAAATCCATCTTAACACCAGATATCAAGTGCCAGGAGGGATCAAATCTCTCTAAATTGATGTAAACCTATATATTTTGATTCCATGATTAATGAATTGTGTAGTATTGCAGAAGCAGTCTCTAGGTGCAGCTTGCTCACCTCTCAATTGTTAGTTTCAGTATTTCAATTTTGTCTTCCATTTTTAACAAATTTATGTCCATTCTTTCATTATGGTTCCACATTCGAATAGGAAATGATAAAACCTATTCCTGGAAGAAGTATTAGTTGCATGCATAAATATAACTAGGATACCTCCAAACTAGGCAAAGAAACACCAAAGGGGAAGAGGTTAAAATCTTGATCATCTATAAACGTGTTGAATGTAAAATTAACAATTCCTTTAAAACAAGTGTTGTAGGAAGCATAGAGATGCTAGAGATTATGCTCTATAAAAATTACATAAAACATTATAATATGCATTGGTCAATGCTAAATTAAGATTGGGTAATAGGAAATGAACCAATAAAAGTCTACACATTTATAATTTTGCTCTTGCATAAATAATGGTGGGAAGTAACTCCTAGTAAATATAATTATTTACATCTTATTCCTATGATTTTTTTATGCAATGAGTTTCTTAATTTATGATGGGAAGTAAATGATAGTAAATAATGTATTATTTACCTAAATGGGAACCATTTTTAAATATTTTAATTTTGGATGGTTTTCTTGCAAAACCTAAGGATACAGTTTCCTTCTTTGGCACAAAATTCCTTGAAGTCATGAAACATACTCACCTCCATTGTTGCTCCTGAAATTTTTCTCAACTAGCGCCTTGAATTCTATAAATTTTGAGAATCTCTCATCCGCATGAATAAGATCCAACACTTTCTTGAGAAATCATCAATAAAAATAGTATAGTATTTATGTATAACAATGGAGGTTGTCCAGAACGGTCCACAAACATCAAATTGGATTCTCTCCAAGATTACATTTGCTTTGGTGTCTTGATCATGGAATGTAGATTTTACATACTTCCCTAAGTTACATCCTTGTAGACATCATGTTGCTCAAGTGATCCTTTAGGGAGGCGAGTGGTATTTTTTTGCATAATTTTTAAGGCGTCATCATGCAAATGGCCCAATCTCCCATGTCAAAGTCCACTGGCATCGTGCCCCTGCACTTTCTTCGATGCCCCTGCACTTTCTCTAGCTTACTGCTTCATGCAACACAAACTTCCACATTTTATAGGAGGTGCGTTGTAAGTTAATAATCCACTGGAACCTTGGAAAAAAATCCCATTGGGGTTCATGGTGAATCCATGTGATTATTTGGAACAATTATGTTTGAATTTCCTTGGAGAAGGTTAGAGCCCCAAAAGGAGAATTTTCTAGGATAGAATTCCTTTAGTTTAAGGTTTTAGTGTGCTTAGAGACTCCACAATAGTAATTGGGGCTCCTAGAGACACAATTCTAAGGCTTTCTATTCGAAGAAAAGTGAGACAATTTCAAAAATTGTGATGCAAAGAAGGGTACACTTCCTTAGCATGTGTGAAATGAGAGAAATGGAAAATTTTTAATTTGAGTTGGTTACTCGAATTGATTTTTTGACCAAATTTAAACCTAATAGTAACCATAAAACCTTAATTAGTTTAAAAAATATTTACTCCTTACTTACCAACTAAAATCACAACCCTAACAAATAGTAACCTTCTATTAAAAATATTTAGAAAATATCTATATACATTATTTCAAATAACATCATTCATTATATATATATATATATAGTGAATTATATATATTAATATATATATATATATTATAATTATATATATATATATAATACTATGATATATATATATATATATATTAATATATATATACTTATACTTAGTAGTACGAGAAGTTATTAATTAATAAAAAAATATAATTCAGGATAAAATAAAATTCAAGAATGGTAATAATGTGATTTAACCTACAGATCGATGTGTCCAATGCAATGACGCAATTTAGATGCAATTTAAGTTTTGACCGACAACTTAGCTTATTATATACAAGGAATGAACGCATCGAATGGGACATTGATCTGTTAATATGAACTTGATGTTGGGTATATGACCAAAGTCCCACATTGACTAGAAGTGGGGAGGATCATGGGTATATAAGGATGGACAAATATCCCCATTGGTATGAGGCCTTTTGGGGTAAGTCCAAAAGCAAATCCATGAGGGCTTAGGCCCAAAGTGGACAATATCATACCATTGTGGAGATATGTGGTGTCCAGAGTCCTTACAAGTGGTATTAGAGCCATGCCCCGAAGTTAGCCAAGTGGATGAATCCTTGGAATGACAAACAAAGGTGGTGGGCCTCGGTAATATCACGATGGGATCCGTGGATGAGCTTGGTTAGATAGGCAGTGTGCTCCAGATTCTTCATGGACATGTCCTAGTCCCAACATGGTGAAGAGGAGTTGACCTGGGATAGAGCAAGCTCTCGAGGCAAGTGGTGTTCCATGTAAGGTGTGTGCTTCCAACGCATTGGAGTAGAGAATCCTGGTTGGTAGAGAGTGGACAGATGGATAATCATTTGAGGGGAGGCTCTATGGTCCTTTGCTCGAGGGGAGGATTGTTGGGTATACAACCAAAGTCTCACATTGACTAGAAGTGGGGAGGATCATGGGTATATAAGGATGGAAAAATATCTCCATTGGTATGAGGCCTTTTGGGGTAAGTCTAAAAGCAAATCCATGAGGGCTTAGGCCCAAAGTGGACAATATCATACCATTGTGGAGATATGTGGTGTCCAGAGTCCTTACAAGCAATCTCCACCTTAACAACAATTAGCCTAATACCCTGTTTCTTTATTAACTTTATCTTTTCTGCAAGCCAAGAGAAGCCAAACACCAACGTAACTTCTCTAACAAAACTGGTTTCGTGAACATGTATGCATAGTTCTCCTTTGTATGTACATTTTCAAGAGAGACTCCCCTTTCAGTGATAACCTGTCTTACAAAATGGTACTTGATAGGTATATGCTTTGATTTACTATGATAGGTCGGATTCTTAGTCAAATGAATTGCACTTTGACTATCACAAAATAACTTGATGTTATCCTATAACCAACCAAACTCACCAAACAAACCTGTCAACCAAATCGCTTCTTTGCAAGCATGAGAAGCAACTATGTATTCTGCTTCAGTAGTGGATAAAGCAACAATGTTCTGTAGCTTTGACATCTAGCTAATAGCTCCACCTGTAAGTGTAAAGACATACCCTGATGTTGACCTTCTCTTATCTAAATCACTTGCAAAATCAGAATCAACATATCCGCAAACAAATTCACTACTTTTGTTATATGTGATACAATAATCACTTGTGCCTTTCAAATACCGAAGCACCCATTTCACTGCTAACTAGTGTTCTTTACCTAGATTTTCCATATACCTACTGACAGCCCCAACTGCATGTGAAATATCTGGTTGAGTACAAACCATCGCATACATCAAACAACCTACTACATTGGCATATAGAATTCGAGACATATATTCCTTTTCTTCATTTATATTAGGACATAAGCTATAAGAAAGCTTAAAATGGGAAGCTAAAGGGATTGACACAGGCTTCACATTGTTCATACCAAACCTCAAGAGTATTTTCTCAATATACTTCTGTTGTGATAGCCACAACTTACCATTGCTCCTGTCTCTGAAAATTTCCATGCCTAAAATCTGTCTTGCTGCTCCTAGATCTTTCATATCAGATGTCCTTGCCATCTTAGCCTTTAACCTGTTGATCTCTTCTATGCTTTTGCTTGCTAAAACCATATCATCAACATACAACACTAAGATAATGAACATGCCATTACTTAATTGCTTAAAGTAAACACAATGATCATATTCACTTCTTATATGTTTTTGATTCAACATGAAAGAATCAAACTTCTTGTACCATATCCAAGGCGACTGCTTCAGACCATACAATGATTTCTTGAGCCTGCAGACAAATTTCTTGTTGCGATGCTGAACAAACCTTTCTGGTTGTTCCATATAAATTTCCTCATCTAAATCTCCATGTAAAAATGCATTCTTAACATCTAGTTGTTGTGATTCTAAATCAAGCAAAGCGACTAATGCTAACACAATTCTAATTGAAACTATTTTAACAACTGGTGAAAATATCACATGAAACTGAATGCCTGCTTTTTGAGAAAACCCTTTTGCGACCAGCCTCGCTTTCTACCTGTCCTCTATGTCATTCACACCCCGTTTCAATTTGAAAACCCATTTACATCCCACAGTTTTCCTGTCTTTCGAAAGTTCAACCAGATCCCATGTGCCATTCTTACCTAAGGCCATCATTTCTTCCTTCATGGCTGCTTTCCACTTTTCACTTTTTGAACCTTCTACAGCTTCGTGGTAGCACAAAGGTTCATCATCATTAGCACTAAATGCAACTGAAGTAACATAATCATCATACCTTTTAGGAGGGTGTTTCATTCTTGTAAACCTACTTAAAGATGTTTCTGGTGCTTCCACAATTGGTTGATTACCATCTGTAGGAACTTCTTCATGATCAACATCTGAGACATGTTTATGATCTACATCTGAACCTTGTTCATGATCTGAATCTGAAACCTGTTCATGACTTGCATCTGAACTATGTTCATCCAGACTATCATTGGAAGTGGTTTCAAACTAAAAGTCAGATACATCATCCTATTTCAATTTATTATCTACATCTAACTGTACAAGAGAGGATTCATTAAACTTTACATCTCTATTGATGATGATCTTGTGGGTAGTAGGATCCCACAATCTATATCCCTTTGTTCCATCACCATATCCAACAAAGATATACCTTTTTTACTTTGGATCTAATTTAGTTCGCTGATGTTTAGGCACTAGAGCGTATGCATCACAACCAAATATGAGTTTAACATCTTTCATCCTATCACCATTGATGGTGATCGATTTATCACATAACAAGTTGTAGCCACCGCTTCCGTCTACAGTTCCTTCCGCAAATCTGCGTTACTCAGCATACTCCTTACTCTCTCTAAAAGAGTCCTATTCATGCGTTTAACAACTCCATTTTGCTGAGGAGTATAAATAGTGGTCTTATGTCTCTCGATCACGGTGTCCTTGCAATAATTGTCAAACTCCTTGGAAGTAAACTCACCACCATTGTCAGTTCTTAAACATTTTATAGTTCTACCAGTGATGTTTTCTACCAATGCTCTAAACTGTTTGAAAACTATAAAAACATCAGACTTCCTTTTCAACATGTAGACCCACACTTTCGTAGAGAAATAATCAATAAACGATACAAAATATGATGAGCCACCATATGAGGTTGCAGGGGATGGGCCCCAAACATCTGAATGGATATAATCAAGAATTCCATTACTAGCATGTTTGCCTGTTTTAAACCTTTGCTTACATTGTTTCCCAAACAGACAATGTTTGCAGAAATCTAACTTACCAGCCTTTAGATTAGGAAGTAACTTACAATCAGCCAAAATCCTTAACCCTCTTTCACCCGTATGGGCCAACCTTTGATGCCATAAACGAATAGAACTACTGTCATGTTCAGACACTGTAAACACATGATCTGACCCGGTTCTTCCTTCTAACTGAAATAGATTTCCTACCTTCTTGGCTTTCATTACTAGTAAAATACCTTTGTAAATTTTCATTACTCCACCTTGAATAACAGTTTTATATCCATTTGTGTTAGGTGCTCCTAGTGAAATTAGATTTTCCCTTAATTCTGGTACATGTCTTACATCAGTTAAAATATTTGTTGTCCCATCAAACATTTGCAGCTGAATGCTTCCTATTCCCACAATGTTACATGTGACATCATGACCCATGTACACGACTCCATCATTAATTGATTTATACGTCTTAAACCATTCTCTATGAATGCACTTGTGGTTTGATGCAGCAGAATCTAACAGCCAATGTTGATCATGATTTGACAAATTAACTAATAATACTTCATCACTCATACCTGAACCGGATGCCGAACCTGTATCTATCGTGTTTGCTTCTTTCTTCTCTGTCGAAGAATCTTCTTTATAAGTTTGTTGTCGCTTCCAACAGTCCTTCTTCAAATGCCCTGATTTGCCACAAAACCAACACTTTACCTTACTCTTCTTCCCTTTCGAATTTGAACGTGAGTCGCTCTGCCTACTGAAGCATCTTTCTTTAGAATGACCTCTGCCCATCATTGCTTTTGATGTAGAGGTTTCTAAATTCGACCTTCTCCTTGCTTCTTCAGATCAAAAATACAACTACATCATCAAACTCAAGGGTTTCTGATGAACTAAGACTTATAGAAGTAACAATATGATCCCATGGCTCAGGCAACGAGAATAATAAAGTAATAGGTTTATCTTCTGATTCAAATTTTACTTCTATACTTTCTATTTGCACCAGGAGAGTATCAAAAGCATTCAAATGATCAGTAATCAATGTACCTCCCTTCACTCACAAATTGTGCAATTGTCACTTCAGGAGAATCCTATTGGTTAAGGATTTTGTCATGTACAGCTTCTCAAGCTTCGTCCACAAACCAACAGCCGTTTTCTCCAACACGATGTTAAACAAAACATCATTTGCCAAACACAGTCGAATAGCACTCAATGCTCTTTCATCCATCTCAGTCCACTCATCATATGTCATGTTGTAAGGTTGTTTGGATTTTCCCATCAACGTCTTCGCCATGCCTTGTTGCACAAGAAAATCGTACATCTTTACCTTCCAGATCTCGAAGTTGTTTTTGCCATTGAACTTATTGATCTCAAAATCAGCACTTTGAGTTTTTGCCATTCCAACTTGTTAATCAATCAAATTAATATTCAACAAAAAATGCCTTCGGCCTCTACCATACTACCTTTATGTTATCAAAACAATCTCTCTACTGTACAAAACTGCAGATTACACAAAAAAAAATAACAAAAATTGCAGTTTTATGAACACGGTCCTCGGTTGGTGCGCCGAAAGGGACTTGGCACTACCTGAACAGCAGACAATCCATGCCAGAGCAAAATTTCTCAGAGTACCAAGATTGGAGCGACTATACCCGTCGAATCCATGCCAATCGGGATATTGGCGCTTTGGCGCGACTATTATGCTCGGATCCGCACTAATTGGCATGCCTATTCTGCGATTACCTGCACCAATCCGTTCACTGCCTAATATTGGCGCCACTGTTTCGCCCGAAACCGCTCCAATTGCCAAATATCGGAAAAACTCCACCTACAGTGACTCTGTCACACGCACCCACTCCTGAACACACTCTGATACCAATTGTTAGAGAAAACAGTGCGCAGCGGAAAATGAAAGACAAACACAGTATAAAAAATACACAAATGACACAGTGATTTAACGTGGTTCACCCAACCAATCTGGGCTACGTCCACCAAACAGAGGCATTGGTAATCTTATTATTAAATAGGAGATTACAATAATTTATTTTCTCACACACTCTCTCTACATTTTTTTCAATATCCTGTACGGGCATATTTTTATAGCTAAGAGAATAAAACTGACTCATAAATTCTCTCACAACAAATATAGGATGCATTAACTCTTTCCCAACAAAATAGAGCTAATATAGCAACAAATCCTATTGTTGTCACCTACATGAGATTTTTGCCCAATTTATTAAAATCGAAAATCTCAACGCTAGTAATGTTCATAATGTTAGGTAGTTTTATATATTTTTAAATTGTAGAACTCAAGCTAAACATTCGATGATTGTTATCTAAGTCTTCATCAGAAATAGGTCGTTTAACAGAAGTAAATATTACATGTGAATAGTTACCTACTTAGCGTGTTAGTGATTAACTTTTATACTTATAATACACTAGTTGTGGCATCTAGTTAAGGAATTGTCCCAAATTAGGTTCAGTTCAATAGATAAAGGAAGAAACTATACCATTTTATATTCATTCAAACTATTCATCCAGTACGTAAAACTAACAACAAAATTTTCACTATCATAACAAAATTCTGTAAGAACAAAATAGTAAACTCTATAGTTTCTCTCAAGAACATAACTGATTTAACATACAGTCCCATACAAATCTCTATTATAAAGAGTAATAATGTGAAACAACTAAAGCACATAAGCGATGACCATGAAACCCCAGCGAATGGAGGTATAGAATTAAAATTGTACAATGTACACTCAACAACTTAATTTATCATAAAACCTAAGGTTTTAACATTTATACTTAAAATGGAGGAGTACATTTGACATATGAAGGTTGAGGTGAGCCAAACTCGCTTAACAAATCCAAAACAATAGATAAACCTATAGTATAGTTTTGTAGGTCGATAGTGAGCACCGAGTTAACTCTCGGGTTCTCGAGATAGACCCAGCATCGATTCTTTGCAACAAGCATGAAATCTCATAAATAAGCAAGAAAGAAACGAGTTTTTGAAACGACCTGTGTTAGCATGGTTATAATTACTGACTATAAGGTTGTCACTCTAGGTAACATGGATGCAGGGAAACTTTATGCAATCATACCTATAATGTAGTAAAAGGAAAACATAAGATACGGAAATTACATAGAACCAAAGAGTAACATGTATAATAGGTGCACAATTATTAATTTACCTTGTTAATGAACAACTTCTCATAGAAATAATATCGTCCTATTTTTTAGAATCCTTTTGAGAGAGAGATAACAAAAAAGTAATAACCAGAGCCAAGTAAATATTAATGTACAAAAGAAGGGGAAGAAACAAGATGAACTTGCAGAAAATAAATAAATAAATAAAATTTAAAAAAAATTAAAATTTAAAAAAATTAATGAAAACAATAAAAGACAAAAATAAATAAATAAATATATATAATAAATAATAACAAAATAAAAATAAAAATAAATAAATAAATCTACATAATCACATGTGTGTATCAAAAGGAAGAAATAACCATGAGCCTCTGAATTGATGAGGTAACCGAATGTGAAGAGGTCCCTAAAGAAAACAAATTGAATCCATCAGAAAGAAAACAAAGAAAAAAAACTAGAGGCGAGGAAAAAAATATAACAAGGGTTATAAATGAGTGCGGGGTGCCAGAAGTTCAAACTGTCCCCATAAGCCTATGTGTGATCCCAGCAAGGAACAAAAGAAGTTACATGTTGGTGAAAAAAATGGGTCAATTGTTATAACAATGTTCCTGTTCCAGGTTACTGGAAAGGTACATGTTTTGAACCTTCCCTTCAACCATGATGCACCAAGAAAGGGAAAAAAATATAAATCTTGGAAGCTAGTGAAATAGAGAAACAAAATCATTAGCATATTTCAAAACTAGTATGAGGAAGACAAACTTCATAATTGAGATAAGCATAAGAAAAATTAGTAAGAGTCAAAACAAAATAGTAAATGAATTACTAGAGAATGTAGGAACCATAAATAATATGAAATTAGAAGGCAATATTTTCTTACCTAGGAGTAGAGGAGGAGTAAGCATCACCATGTCTGGGAAACTCTGTTTCTAGCTGCTGATCCCTGGTAATGATCACCATGACTATCGAATGGACCATGCCTCACACTAAGAAAAAGGAGAAAATGGGTTGGATACCTCGTGAATAGATAAAGTTGGGATCTCTTGACGGCGGTATCCATCGTTTAGATTGACTGAATGAATTGCCACTATCCACACTGGGAGATCTAACAACCCATGTGATGTTCACATGAACGAGGTCTATGTGTATGTTGCTGATTCACTTGTAGCATTGAGGATCCTAGGCACCACCTAGGGGTGGGTTATACGACTATTAATGTAGAGAGTACGCTTGAATAAGTGTACTCAATACAAGTATTTTCTTAGGATTTGTTTCATTGAAACTACATTCATGTCACACCCCATACATGAGTGAGTATTAGTCAATAGGTTACTAAATTTTGAGTTAGTTATGATTCACTAATAGTATTTTAATAATAAAACTAAAATTAGGAGGTTAACACGAACTTAAGGAAAATTAGTTTTAAGTTGCTTTGAACATATTTATAAATATTTCTTTTCATTTTGGTATATGTATGACTTGTTGTTATATCGATGTGTCTGGAAAACTCAAACATGAGACCCTAAATGGTTTTTCTAACTACGAGGAAGTTAGACGGTCATGTTCTTGATCCTCATTCCTAATAGATAAGGGGATCTGAGAGGGAAGAGAGGGGGTTATTTCCTTTTCCTATTCATGCAAAAGGTGCATTTCTTTTGGAAAGAAGAGAGCTGGACCAAGAAGTGTTATGTACTATAGGTGCTCTTTTGTTTGAGTTCTTGAGCTATCTATCAAGCAGATGAGCATTTCCTTTTTTCATAAATTAGTGTTATGAAAGTAAGTTATAGTTTCAAGTAAATAATTTTGCTCTTTTGTTAAAAAAAAAGGGTTCTGACAGTACTGAAACATATAGTTTTGTTTACTTTCTTAAAACTTTTGACTGTACTAAACAAATGTAAATATGTAAATACTTATGTATACAAAAGCAACATGTAGCTACATTTATCAAGTGAACCATTTGGAGTTGGAATAGATAGTTGAGTAGAACCTAGAGCTGAGAAAATCTATGCCACTGAGCACACTCGCGATTATGTTTACAAGGCGAATGTTGGTTACATGTGCTATGAATATGGTCTCGATAGTGTTTGCGAAGCAGAAAAAACCATATATTTTATTAATGGAAGGAGGGAAGTAAAACTTCAAGTTAGCTTAGAGAATCACTAACACAACAAGTTTCAATGAGGAAATAATGTATAACAAATGTTGAAGGACTTACCCATTAATGAGAAAAGACACAGTTTGAAAAGGTTCAAAACCACAGTATAAAGTATCACTACCCTGAACTATTGGAAACAAAATCAAATAATAAGAATTTGATACATGATGATAGAAAACTCAAGTGTATGGCTGAACCATAACTGCAATAAATTTGTGCCATTAAACTAGTAAGAAAGAAAAAATGATCATTTGTATAACCAACTATATAGTACCAATGCACATATTGAATACCCATAAAGCTATACGAACAAGAGATGAGAATAAGCATATTTTATGAATAATAATTGTCATTACGAGAAAGTATCAGTGTCTTTACCCAAAAATTAGAGCAACTTGTATTGTCTTTTGAAATTAACTTTAAGTTCAAAGGAGGAAATGGTTGGGTTTTGTGGACGCCAAGCCATATTTGATACAAATAAGTAGTAGCACAGAATTTAGAAAATCCTGCATGATCGATGTAACTGAAAACCCATAACCCAAGAGGGTTCCAACCTCTAGAACCTGTAATAGAAGATAACTTATCTAATTGTTAACTGAAACGCTTGGCTTGGGAAGCGGTGGAGAAGACCGATGAGTAACTCATCAGATTCCAAGAAGAATAACTTGAAAGATGGTTGAGAGTAAGCTCAAGAATAAAGTAGACAATTGTATATGGAAATGAGAAGAATGGCATAGTTTCATACCTATAACCGATGGAAGAACAAAATTTTAAGTAAGAATTATCACCACAAATATTGGAATGGTTTATTTAAACTGAAGTATTATAAGCTTAAGGGAAACTTAGCTCAATTGGTAAGCTACCCTATTGTGACTCCAAACCTGTGAATGGTGTAGGAGAACTATCATCATGCACCGAATTAAAAACAATCGTACATGTAAGAGAAGGGATAATATAAACTTACATTTCTTGAAGTCACCACATTTGTGTCAAAATTTTCCTGCGATTCCTTAAGCCCAAACCTATCATTAGACTGGGTTAGTTATAATTGTAAAATCGTAATGAGATTTAGATAACTAATTTGGAAAGAAAACTTAGAGAAAAACCAAAATTTAGCACTACAATATTACCTAGGTAGTGACGAAGTTTTAAAGAATCTAGCTTGAGGAATCCTCCACCGCAGAGGAGTAAGAACTAGAACCAAACGCAAAGTGGTGCTAGAGGTCGAGCAAGGAGAATGAAATGAAAAATTGGTTAGGTTTTTTTCTAGGTGGGGCATATTACCCTAACCGCACCAAAACTGAGTAGCCATTAGATCGACTCATAGATCAATAGTGTGTGCAAAGTGAGATGCCTCCTTGGCCAACTCCCAAGTAGTGTCTCCGTAAACATATAAGATCAATGAGTATGGTCACGTGGGAGGTTAAAGTGTATCACAATAACAAATATGAAATGAGTATTATTCTTCCTTTACCATGTTCCCAAACTATATATGTAGCACCTAAGCTGCATATGAAATAAGCCAACTGCATATGCACAAAACCGAGTTGAGCAACAACACCTAGTGCTATTGTTAACAATATGATTGCATATTGATGTCTATGTGTGAAAATCTTATTTAATATGTATGACATCTACACAAATATAAAGTTGTATTATAATATTGATACATAATTATTGATGTCATCAACTTATATACTTGCGTACTTTTTTATTTATTATTATCTAGGTTATCTTGTATGTGTGCCTGTTATAGTTGGTATCAAAGCCAGCTACAAAGCTGAGGCCTAAATGGGCCATCAAATATCGACAAAAGTTTCACTAATGCATAGAAGGATACCAAAGAAGCATGATAAGGGGTGAGGTAATCACCCCACCGGGAAGACCAATAGTAGGCATTCAATCTAGACCTCACATGGAAGCACCTCCAGAAATGTGGGGTGAGCTAGGCGAAAATGAGTCTAAATCAAATGCACTTGGAAACAATCCAAAAAAACTGAGCCTAGATGACAACCCTAAGGGCTGATAATGAAAGGTAGAGACTAAGCAAGAAAGGATTATGAAAATCCTATCAGATAGGAAATGTTAAACACACATGGACAGCAAAGGAATATGAATGATAAATCATGCAAGTACATTTTTTATTAACAAGAGATATACATTTATAGTACATTGTTGCGACCGTTGGGATTCACATCCCAAGGTCTCTTGGACTCCTTTTGTCCATTCGGCTTCCACACTAACCCATTGAGGATTAGGTGTCCAACATTCCCCCCCTTAATCTGAAGGGTTATGTATGAGTCCAAGAAGAGAGTTGTAATACAAAATGTGCAAATATGCGTGGCAGCACTAGGCTGAATGTGCTCTATGAAATGTTGGTATAAAGGGCGGTGGTTTAAGGATGGCCACCAACACTAGAATGGTAATTATTTCTTCACAAATTCGGTTAGGATATCTTTGAATTTCACTATTCCAAATGACATAATAATTTATCTTATTAAATTTGGTTTTTTTAAAGTAAAAAAAATTAAAATTATTATAATCATATGTTTAATATGAGATTATATTATATTAATATGAAATTATCATTATTTTTTTTTAATAATTTGTAAAGATTTTATTTATCAATGATAAATGAAATATATAATATACAATTATAGCATTTATGATTATGGAATTTTCTCTAGAATAGTGTGCCATATAAAAACAAAACACAACTAGTGAAGAAAACATATAAAATATAAACTTGAATTTAAATTAAATTCAATCAATATTATAAAAAAAATTATAAAATGAAAATATAATTATTTTATTTTTACCCAAAGAAAATTTTAAAACAAGTTTCAAATTATAATTTTTTTATATAGATAAAATTTTCTTTAACACAAGAAATATGACATCTATTTTTCATATCAATTTTAATTGAGAAATCAATATTAACAATTTGAAAAAATATAATATTATACATGATAAATTAAGCTGCAAATAATTACATACTTCACATTGAATACATATTAATAATAATAAAAGAATTTGACTAAATTTGAATCTTTCACCTAGAATCCTATGTAACAAACTAATACACTTAACTAAATAAGAATTTTTTTTATTACCATCACACTTTATGAATTTTGCCGAAGGCTACCATGATAGAAAGTTTCAGGTCATATAGAAGTTAATGATATAAGATCCAAGGGTAGAGACATCCCTACAACATTTACTCCCTCCTTGTTGACACACATTAAGTAGAATGAATCTCCATAAATGTGGAGTGAAACTCGAGCCCCTCCCATTGACACTACAGTCCTACATTTATTGATGAAGGTACTTGGCTGAAAAAATATACACCCCAACACCTGGCCTAACCTACACCATTAGATCTGAAGAGGCCTACAACGTCCATAGCTTGGGGTTTTGTCCTATGGAATAACGCAACTCCTATGCAAAGTCTTGGTCATTTGGATAGATAATGAGGTTTGCAGCTTGACTTTGCAACTATAGGGTGACTTGGATGGCGAACAACGGTATGGAATAGCTTCCCCGCAACGACCATCTCCACAGGCTTCCATATATAGCATGGGGGCCGATAAAAGCACCCAATCCACCTAGAATTTTGATTCTTTCTTTATTTGACATACATTCCCATTTCAACTTACTTGAATCATGTACATGTAAAGCTATTAACAACTGGTCTCTTGTCCCGGAGGGACAGACTCAGATTCCTACATTAATCAAGAGGTAATGAATACTATAATAGGAGTGTTTTCATGTAATATTTAACCCTAAGAACCCCTAACAACAGTGTCGTGCGCTTTTAGGTATGCCTCACCTCCCATCACTCTGTATTCCTCATCTCAGGTAAGCATGTTCTCCATACAAGCGCTTCTCTATTAAATACTCACTTCTGCTTAGTTTCAGGGTTTAACCTTTGGCATTTTATTGGCTGTAGGTATTCTCTTGCTATAATATATATATATATATAGATATATATCCAGAAGGGGGTTTGGAGTGAGATGGCTCTCTCACAACAATTATTATATTCCATTTCAGGTTGGTCATCCCTCTGGATTGTCCTGGCGATTGTTTGTTCAGGTGACAAGCCTCAACCTCGATTATTTGAGGGATTGTTTTATTTCCTTGTGTTAAAGTCTTTGGGTTTTTTCTGGGTGAGATGCTACGGCTCCCACCAAAATTATATTTGTAGTTTGTTGTAAATAATGGGCAATGGTTGAACCCTTTCATAAGTACATTACAAGTCTTGGAGTACCATCGTTATGGGTTTTATTGATGGTTTATAGCTATCTAACTTAACTGATAGTTTACATTTATTTATTTGTTGTTTATCTGATTCAATATTCCCTCTTTGTCTTTTTATGAGGATTCCTAGTGAGGGTTTTCTTTATTTTCGAGATTGTCGCCTATAATCTTGTATTGGGCTTTATGTTGCTCACTGTCAGACATATACAATTTAGATTTTTCCTATTTCTCTTTCTCTGCTAAAGTTCAATATTGTCATTCGTTTGATTTCATGAAGCTTTGCTTAGGTGGTTGGCTCATGGGATTCCTTCATAACTCAAACAAGAGCCATACTAACCCTCATAGATTACTTTATTTAGTGCACATCTCTAGTAAGAGCTCCAGTGAGCTTAAAATAGATAATGTTGGGATAGCATCCTTTTGAGTGAGATTTCATTGTCTCTAGCATTTTTATATGTTTCCTCATGAGGTTAATCAGAGTAATAATTGTTAATTTTTATAGGTCAACCATGATTCCACAATGTGTGTTCTAGTTCTAATTACACATTATGCTTTTAAACTTCATCAACGCAATATGTATTTATAAAAGTTAAATGGATATTTTCTCTTTCCACTATAATTTGTTCTTTCATTTATTGCTTTACATAACTTATGCTTTTTATTTTGCAAAGGGTGAAGGTTAACTATTATCATTACTGATTTTATGCATCGATGTCTGCAAACGTCCGACCATTCTAGAGATGTAACGAGAAACAAAATATGCCTATTAATATCAAATGGCAGTGTCTTACTAGTAATCTAATTAGCATGTTAATTGTTCATTACGTAATAATAAAAGGAAATAATATTTTCCTACTAGTGATTACCAAGCACAAGAAAACTACTTATCTGTTTTCCTGCCTTGATTATAAATATGCATGTATTTCCTTCGTCTAGAAGCCCTCACCACCTAGTCACTGATATGGCAATTACGTCCAGAATATTCCTCTGATATCTTCCAACTCTTGACAGTGAATAAAGGCAGTCTACTATCTTGGGCATCTAGACTATGGTCTAGCCTCAAGTATCATCCCTTCAACTATTATTCACGATCTTTTCCCACTGGCTAATTCGTCGAGATCAAGGAAAATATCAACACCATAGTCCTTGCTCTTCTTTTTCCAACCCCCTCAGGGTTTTGTCATTCTCCTTTTTGAGGGAAAAGATGGGAAACTACTTGTAACTGTTTCAGGACTTATTTAAATGATTCTTCCAGTTGTTTTACAAACTGGTCAAATTATTTTAATTAATAATTAATGAAATATGTTCTGGCTTCTCAACCTTAATTCTTTAACAATCTAGGTTAAACAAAATAAAAATTGAAATTAATAAGTAAAACTTGGTAATAACTAAATGTTGGTGCATGATTAGATCTTACAGCTCCCTTCCCTTGACAGGAACACCATCCCTAATGTTATTTTCAGGAAATGATTATCGGATAGGCCTTTTTGATAGCTTCCTTCTCTTCCCAAGTAGCCTCATCTGGGTGATGGCTCTTTTCCACAAGATGGTTTCTCTCTGATCGAGGATACAAAGAGGCTACCATGATATAAAGTTTTGATTTATATGGCAGTTAATGCTATAAGATCCAAGGGTACAGTCATCCCTACAACATTTACTCCCTCCTTGTTAGGACACATTCGGTAGAATGAATCTCCATAAATGCAGAGAGAAACTCAACGACCCCCACACTGACGCTACAATCCTGCATTTATTGACGAAGGGACTTGGCTAAAAAAATCTAGACCCCGACACCTAGCCTAACCTACACCATCAGATTGAAGGAGATATACGATGTCCATAGCTTGGGCTTTTTTCCTATGGAATAACGCAAATCCTATGAAAATTTTTGGTCATTTGGACACACAATGAGATTTGCAGCTTAGCTCTACGACTGTAGGGTGACTTGGATGGCAGATAGTAGTATTGAACAACTTCCCCACAAGGACCATCTCCACATGCTTCGAGGTACAACATGGATGGTGATTAAAGCATGCAACCCACCTGGCTTTTTTATTCTTTCTTTGTTTGACATACATTCCCATTTCAACTTACTTGGCTCATGTATAGGTAAAACCATCAACAGCTGGTCCCTTGCCCTGGAAGGACGTGTTTGGAATCCTACTATAATCAAGAGGTAATGAATATTGTAATAGGAGTGGTTTCATGTAATATTTACCCCTAAGAACCCCTAATGAGAGTGTTGTGCTCTTTTAGGTATGCCTCGCCTCCCATCACTCAGTATTCCTCATCTCAGGCAACCATGTTCTCCACAAAAGCACTTCGCTCTTAAATACTCGCTTCTTCTTGGTTTCAAGCTTTAATCCTTAGCATTTTATTGATTGTAGGTATGTTCTAGCTGCAATATATATTGGAAAGGGGGTTCGGAGTGAGATGGCTCTCTCACAACAATTGTTATCTTCAATTTCTGGTTGGTCATCCATCCGGCTTGTCCTTGTGATTTGTTGTTCAGGCGACAAACCTCAACCTCAATTATCTAAGGGATTGTTTTATTTCCTTATGTTAAAGTCTTTGGGTTTTCTTTGGCTTGGATGCTATGGCTCTCACCAAAATTACATTTGTAGTTTGTTGTAAATAATGGTTAATGGTTGAACCCTTTCATAAGTACGTTACAAATCTTGAACTACCGTCATTATGGGTTTTATTGATGGTTTACATATATATAACTTAGTTTATGGTATATACATATTTAATTGTTGTTTGTCCGGTTCCATATTCCCTCTTTGTCTTCTTATGAGGATTCGAAGTCAGGGTTCTCTTTATTTTTGGGTTGGTCGCCTGCAATCTTGTATTTGGCTTTATGTTATTCACTATTAGACATATAAAATTTAGATTTTTCCTGTTTTTGTTTCTCTACTAAATTTGAGGAGTGTCATTCTTTTGATTTGATGAAGTTTAGCTTGGGTGCTTGGCTCATGTGGTTCCTTCAGAATTGGACTGAGAAACATATGAACCCTTGCAAATTACTTTATTTAATACACAACTCTGGTTAGAGCTCCAATGAATTTAAAATAGATAATGCTCGGATAACGTCCTTTTGGGTGAGATTTCATTGAATCTAACATTTTTGTATGTTTCGTGATGAGGTTAATCAAAGTAATACGTGTTAAATTGCATAGGTCAACCATGGTTTCAGAATGCGTGTTCGAGTACCAATTACATAGTATGCATTTAAACTTTGGCAAGGCAATATGTATTTAAAAAGGTTAGATGGATATTTTCTCTTTCTATTGTAATTCATTATTTCATTTATTGCTTTGTAGTTGACACATTCTTATTATATAGAGGGTGAAGGTTAACTATTATCGTTACTTATTTTATGCATCGATGTTTGGAAATGTCCGAATGTGCTACAAATGTAATGAAAGACAGAATATACCTATTAATATCAAATCACAAATTCTTACTATTAATTTAATTAGCATGTTAATTGTTCATTACGTAATAATAAAAACAAATAATATTTTCCTAATAGTGACTACCAAGCACAAAAGTAATACTTATAAATTTTCCTTCTTTGATTATAAACATGCACGTATTTACTCTGTCTGGAAGGTCTCACCACCCAGCCACAGATCTATAAATTACATCCAGAATCCCCCTTAGAGAAGTTCATTTCCACTAAAGCAAATTGGTTGGTTGTTGGGAAGCTCGGGGGGAGTGAGACGTGATTTCTGAACTCGCAGGAAGGGAGGAGGGTGCTCCTCTCTTTGAGTTCCCAAACTATCTATGAGGAAGATAAGTATTTCCTTTTATTCAGACGTGATTTCCAAACTCGTAAGAAGGGAAGAGGGTGCTCCTTTGTTTGAGTTATCAAACTATGTATGAGGTAGATAATTCTTTCCTTTTATTTAGAGAAATAGTGTTATGAAAGTAAGCTATAGTTTCATGTAAATATTTTTATTTTTTTTTACATAAGGGTTCTGATAGTATTGAAACATATAGTTATGTTTCCTTTCGTAAATAATTCAAATATGTAAATATTTATGTATACAAAAGCATCATGTAGCTACATTTATCATGTGAACCATGTGGAGTGGGAACAAATACTTGAGCAGAACCCGGATCTAATAAAATCTATGTCACTTAGGACACTCATCATTATGTTCACAAGGTGAATATTGGTTACTTCTGCCAATATGGTCTCGACAATGTTCAGGAACTAGGAAAACCCATATATTTTCTGAATGGAAGTACAATAAAACTTCAAGTTAGCTTGAAGAATCAATAACACAACAAGTTTCAGAAGGGAAATAATATATAAATAGAGTGAAAGGTTTTATCCATTATTGCACAAAAATAGAGTCCTAAGGGATTCAAAACCACACAGTAAAGTACCACTGCTGTGAACTGTTCAAAACAAACTAAAATTCTAAGAATTGGATACATGCTGGTGGAAAACTAAAGTGTATGGGACAACCATAAATGTAACAAATTTGTGCCATTAAACAAGTAACAAAGAAAAATTAATCATCTGTATAATCGACTATATAGTAAAAAAGCACATATTTAATACCTAGAAAGTTATACTAATAGAAGATGAGAATAAGCATATTTTCAACACAATAAACGTCATTACTAGAATATATGTGTCCTTATCGAAAAATTAGAGAAACTCATCTTTTCCTTTGAAATTAACTTTCAGTTGAAAGGAGGAACTCGTTGGGTTTTGTGGACGTTGAGCAAGAACTGGTCATAGCCAAGAATTTAAAAAAATCATTACATAAAATTTCATTAACTATGAGGGTCGAACCCTGTATCATCGATGTAACTGAAAACCAAGAAACCAAAAGGGTTCTGACCTCTACAACCAATAATAGAACACAACCTAGCTATCTTTCGATTGAAAACCGCAGCGTGGAAACCACTGGAGAGGACTGTCGAGTAACCCATCAGATTCCAAGAAGAAAGCTTGGCAAGATGGTTGAGAGTAAGATCAAGCACAAAGGATATAATCACATCTAGAAATGAGAAGAATGGAAGAGGTTTGTACTTGTAACTAACAGAAAAAAAACAGAGTAAGAATTATCACCACAAATATAGGATGTGTTTCTTTAAATCAAATTACTATAATCTTAAGGGAAAATTATCTCAACGAGTAAGTTGCCCTGTTGTGGCTCCAAACCTGGAGAACTATCAATATGCACCCAATTAAGAACAATCATACATGTAAGAGAAGGGCTAATAGCAACTTACATTTCTTGAAGTTGCCACATTTGTGTCAAGATTTTCCTGGGGCACCGTAAGCCTCATCCTTTCATCAACGTGGGTTGCATGCAGTTGGGAGTTAACTCACTAATTTGGAAATAAAACTTAAAAATGAAAATTTAGAGCTATAATATTACGTTTAGTGATGACATGCCAAATAATTGAGCTTGAGGACTCTTCCATTGCAGAGGAGTAAGAACTAGACCTAGATGCAAAGCCACGTAGGAGGCTTACCAAGGAGAACAAAACGAAAAATTGGTTCTGGTTTTGGGGGTGGAATTACCCTACCCACTACAAATTCCAGCATTGGTTATCTTGACACGTGGATCAACAGTGTGGCCAGAGCCAGATGCCTCCTCTGCAAGCTGCCAAGTAGAGTCTCCAAAAGCATCTAAGATCGACGAGGATGGTCACATGTGAGGTTAAATTTTATCACAAGCACATATATGAAATGAGTATTATTCTACCTTTAGCATGTACCGAGGCCATATATGTAGCACCAAGCCACATATGAAATAATCCAATGGCATACTGACAAACCCATGTTGGCCAATAATACCTAGTGCTATTATTAACAACATGGTTGTGTATTGATGTCTATCCATACAAAGTTTGTTTAATATGTATGATATATGAACCTTATGAAGCTTGTGACCCGAAGCTTGTGATTAGGTCTAGTAACATCTAGTTCATAGGTCGGTATTCTAAATCTTATACTCATTAAAAGAATGGACAGTTTCTAAAAATCAGTCTCTTTTCGAGAACTAGAAGAGAGAGATTCTAAGGCTGAAGAAAACCCTTTAATGGATATGTTTGCATCAAGTTCCAGTCGTGTCCTAAATTCTGCCAAACTTCAATATGAACAACCCCAACCTTCTGCCCAATGGGAACTACCTACTATAGCTCCCTGAGAAGTATATAGTGATCTTTCTCTTTCCATTTAAAAGTAGCTACTAGAATTAGCATTAAAGAGTCAGTGAGCCAGATTCAAGAAAATGCCGATAGTATTCAAACGATTTCTCTGTTAAATCCAAAAGAGTTACAGGAAGAGGCGAAGAGACTAAAGACAAATTATATGCACTTAAGATGTATATGAGTAGGAATCAATCCTTTAATCCATAAAGGATTGCATAATTTTGCATTAGCTACTGTCCATGATCTGACGCATAATAAGTACATTGATTCCTTAATAGGCAGAATAGTTGCTCCTTTGTCTAATGGCCCAGTATATTTTGACTGTTGCCCAAACTTCTCTGTATATACATTTGCTGAAACCATTGATCAGATCTTATAGATCCAAATCCAAACCACTGGTTTCGATATGCACAAAAAGAGAAACAATATAGCCATACAGACCAAGGCCTGTTTTCGTCACACCAATACGTTGTGGAAAACCATCCACATATGCCCAGTCGAGATTCCAAATCCCGTATTGTCATTCTAACTGATCCCAAAAAGTAGAAAATAGAACACCAAACTATCAGATGGGAAGACTTAACATTTCCAGAACACTGGGTGGTGAACAATCCTAAGCCTCTCATGCCAAAGAAAATTACCTTGGCTGTTATTAGAAAAAAATTATCTTCTGCAGTCATATCCTTTCCCAGGAGATCCACCAATGACCGCCGACGTATTGATATCACCTGTAAACAATCCAAAAATTACAAAGATCCCTCCACTGTAGATACAGCTTGTTGCAGTTGCTCTTCTTGTAGACATAATCCTTTGTATCAGTTAGCAGAGCTTGTAAATTTTTCCTCTTTAGAAGTCAAATGTCCAGAATGCCAAGAAAGTATCAATCTGCTTACGCTTTCCGAAACCACAATTCATGCCAACCCTAATCCCAGATCTTGCATAGCTCCTCCTTCAACTTCTGTTAATCCATGCCCAAACCCCAAATGTTCAGATATACCTTTCCCACCTTAGCAGGATATAGATCATGTACTCATGATGCATGAAATTGTTATATTAGAAGGAGAAGACCTAAGGTTGACTGAGATGATGTGTCTAATGAGACCAGCTAATCCTAGATATGGCCTAGGACATCTTGAACAGGCAAATTGCCTAATACCAGATTACAGATTTCGCCCAGTTCCTAAAAACTACAAAAGCTTGCAATAATGGAGATGCATAAATTCTTCTCTCTCATGGATGGATGCCTAAAATCATAGATTAGTGAAAAATGGATGAAAGCAAAGATTAATTGGGACTTATACACTGATCCTCGGGTAGATCAATTTGATGAGAATTATACTCCCCAAGTGAAGAAAGAATTAGATAAAGATTGGAAACATTTTACGGAAATAAATAACACCTGGATATCTTTCTATTCCTGGAAAGATAATATTTCTCCATTAAATGTTTTTACTGGTTCTACAAGCACTACAACAAATAAGCATGCCTGGACTACATTAGATGGGACAAAAGTTGAAACTCCATCAACATTTCCTCCTTTCAAAGGAATTGTAATTGGAGAAAAACAAAATGCAGCAAAATCCATACCACTCGTACAGAAAGATGACAATGCTTTAAGAATTGATGGAAGAATTCAAAAGGCCAGTGGAGAGCTAAATTGGACAAATACTGCACTAAAATGCTTAGAAATAAATGCAGCAAAATCTGCAGAAGTCAAGGAACAAATTGATACTATGCAAGTATCAATTAATAATGCAAATAAATGTTTGAACAATGTACAATTTGATTCCAGTTTGATTCGTTCTTATGCAAGTTAATCTTTATCCAAGGTAGGAGTAGAAGAAAAGTTAGTTGATCAATTAGATACAACTAAACATCTCATAACTTGCTTAACATATAGAGTTGAAAAGATGAATCTATCAAAAGTTGAAATACCAGTTCCAAACTCCTTTCTTGTTAAAAGAAGCATAAAGATTCAAGATCCTGTTAAAACTGCCAACATGTTTCTAGCTTCATTCCCCAAGGAAGTAGCCACATATTTCAAATCTGAGGCTACAATAAAAGTGACCATTTCATCCTTATTCAAGGATGAAGAACAAGAAAAATGGAAAGAACAAAAAGATCATGATACACAGATATTTCCCATATATGAAACTCTTGAGCATAGGTTCATTAGATATCTTGCACCCGATATTGAAGGAAAAAGAAAACTTCCTGAAGCACATACCTTTTTCCTAGACTCCCACAAAGAGTGGAACATAGATAACATGAGTGTCAGACAAATCTAGCAGATGATTGATATGATGTATATTGAATATAAACTCATGTGTCTTAGAGGGAAAAGTGAAATTGATGCTTGCATAACTATTATTCAATGTTTTATGGGAACACTCCTCAAGTGGTGGGAGATGGAATCTTCCCCAAAGCTCATCGAAGCAATGGAAGCAAAAGTACTTAAATATGAGAAAGGAGATGTGATACACAACTCAAATGGCACTATTAGTAATAATATGATAGGAGCATTGATGTCAATGATCCTAGAGCATTGGTGTGGTAGCGAAACAGAAATTGCATACATAAATGAAGTTATTTTGATGAATCTGAAATGCTACAAAATGTCCCAATTTGAAGACTTCCATAGAGATTGGATGCAGAGGATGTACGAGGTCAAAGATTTAAAGAACCTGTTATGGAAACAGGTATATCTTGCAGCCCTGCCATCCAGATTTATAGATTATATCAGAATGCAAGAAGTCTTCCAATTACCTTTTAAGTCATATGCATGGGGAGTGATATATGCTCACGTTACAAAGGCACTGGTAAGTCTTTGTACACGCTCAAAGGTAAATAAATCTCTGGAAATACATTCCAGATTTCCAGACAAGAAGTCCATCTACAACAAGTATGGACTGCCAGCGGATGATCCTTTGGTAAAATGAAGGAAAGCTAAGAAAAGAGCAAAGGGAGAGTTTAAAGAAACTTTCTACAAGAATATAAGAAAATATCCAAAGGACAATAAAATATATTCCAAACCAATGCGAGGCCAAGCCTCAAGAATAAGGAAAGTGTGTTATATGTATGTTCCTAGAACACACTATTATAACCCCTCTGATATTCACCTACACACAACCAAGCAGGATAAATGGAATAAGATCACTTGTTCTCTAAGTGGAAAAAATGGATAGACATCCTCCAGATGTCCACAAGGCGAAGAATAAAAGCTAAACAGAGGCAACAAATCTGAAGCCTTTGTTTAGAAAGCCAAACAAGTTAAGCGGGAAGGAAGAGGACCAATGATCTGTATGAAATGCGGTTCTCACAAACACATGACAAAACGCTACCTGAATGTTGTCATCAGAAAAATTTCTCAGCAGCATCAGATAGGGGAATCTTCCTATGATTCTTTCAATTCTTCTTCTACAGAAAAACTATAGGCTCATATAGAGTAATATTCAAATTCAGGTTCTTTAGATTGTTTATGTTATGATTCTGAAGGATGTGCTTGTCAGCTCAATATAATTCTAATTCTGAATATTATAGTGAATCGGGCGAAGAAGGGGAAAAGACCAAGCCCCAGAAAGAAAATGTCCTCATGGCAGCAACAAAAGAAGACGAGCTAAAAGTCCTATCCCAGATACGAGCCATAGAGGATGGAGAAATGAAAAATATCGTGACGGAAGCCTTTATGGACCAGCTTAAATCCAAAGATTCAAAAGATTCAGGTAAGAAATCTTTATTCGTTGATGTTTCCTATGGAATAAATACAAAATCATTCCAAATGCTTCAATAGAAACCTGGGAGAGTGAGATCACTCACTCTACGGAAGGCAAGCCATGAGATTCACAATCTCAAGGTAGAAATTTCTGCAATGAAAGATCAGATTGTAGAACTGAAGAAAGGTAAATAGATGGCAAAAGAAGAAGAAGATAATGATCAGCCATGGGATGCTGCTCCATATAGCAGTAATCAAGAAATCCAAGTTGCTGAAGGAATAAAGGATCCAAATTTTCACTTCAAAGATATGAGATTGTTAACCATCTCCTATCAACAACATCATATCAAAGTAAATGTCTGAATAAGGGGCAAAATGTTTGAAATGGTTGCTCTTCTTAATTTTGGAGCAGAAATAAATATCCTCAACGTGAAGAATATTCCAGCCAAGTATTGGGTAGCTGCAAAAAGAAAGGTAGTAGGTTTGGGTAATAAAAAGCTCCAATATGAGGTACCCAAAGCCTCTCTTTGTTTTGATACTCACTGTGTTTATTTGAAATTTGCAGTCACTGACATTCTAGTAGATTGCATACTTTGCAATGTCTTTCGAGCAGTAGTAGAACCTCATGGGTCACTCAGACTCAAAGGAGGAAAAGATGGATATTTTATATCAATCCCCACATCTAAAGGGACAAGAAAGAAAATTGAGCTTCCATACATCTCCAATCTAAGAATCTCTCTACAATGGTCGAAACTGTGTAGAATTTGGACAGAGCTGAAGCCATACATTCAGACCTGAAAGACTTGAAATCTACTCTTAGAATAGAAGAACAACTCAAAATGCCTCAGATAAAGAACAAGATTGGAGAATTGAAGAGACAGATTGAAGAAGATTGTTGCTCAGAAGAACCTAATGCATTTTGGAATAGGAAGCAACACACAGTAGAGATCCCTTACAAGGAAGGATATGCTGGTAAGCCTAGTAAGAGACGAGCAATACCCATGAGCAAAGAATACAAAGATCTTTGCGAGAAAGAAATTCAGCAGCTCCTTAGCAGAAAATTGATCAGAGAATCAAACAGTCCTTGGAACTGTTATGGGTTCTACGTAAACAAGAGAGCTAAATAGATCAGAGGCATTCCAAGGTTAGTCATCAATTATAAGCCTCTAAATTCAGTCTTAGCTAATGAAACCTATCCAATACCCCATAAAGGAGATTTAATCAGAAGGATTGCAGGAGCTAAGATCTTCTCTAAGTTTGACCCGAGAGCAGGATTTTGGCAAGTAGCCATTTCTAAAAGAGATAAATTCAAAACTGCCTTCAGCATACTAGTAGGACATTATGAGTGGAATGTCATGCGTTTTGGTATCAAGAATGCACCATCAAAATTCCAAAAGGTAATGGACAATATCTTTAAGCCATATTTTGACTGGCTTATTGTATATATAGATGATGTATTGATATTCTCTAAAAATATTCAAGAGAATTTTAAGCATGTAAATATATTTAAGAACTTAGTTAAGCACAATGGTTTGGTGCTTAGCAAAAAATAAGATAGAGGTTTTTCAAACCACTATCAAATTTTTGGGCCACGTAATCTACAATGGTAAGATTTCTTTGCAGAAACATGCACTAGAGTTTGCAGACAAATTTCCAGATGTCATAACAGACAAGAACCAACTGTAAAGTTTCCTAGGTTGCCTCAACTATGTCAGCAACTTCTATTAGGACTGTGCCAGTGACAGAAGAATATTGAACAAAAGACTGAAGAATAATCCTCCAGAGTGGATAGAGGTCCATATAAAAGTAGTCCAGAATATCAAGGCCAAGGTAAAATCTTTGCCTATTTTATATGTTTTTGATGATCTTGCATATAAAATTGTAGAATCAGATGTAAGTAACATTGGATGGGGTGGAATTTTGAAGCAAAAGTTTGGAAAAGGAGAGCAAATAGTCCAATTTGCATCTGGATTATGGAATCCAGCCGAGCTGAACTACTCCAGAATAGAAAAAGAAGTAAACGCAGCATGGAATTGCATTAGTATGTTTGAAGTTTATCTCCCTAACAAATCTTTTCTGCTTAGAAATAATGCATTTGCTTTGTAGAAGGTATTAACAAAAAACATCAAGAAGGCCAGAGAAGCCAAGTTTGCCAGATGACATTCCCTTTTTGCAAACTTTGATTTTAAGGTGGAAAATATTAAGGGTAAAGAAAACAGTCACCCTAAATTTCTTAGCAGGGAATATATTGAATCAAGAGACCATGTCATGATGATTATTACTGAGTGGGACAAGCACCAGAAACAAGAAGTGCTAAGGACCATCCCAGATAATCAAGACTGGGAAGAATACAAAAGAAATTGGAAATGCACTTGGCAACATAGAAACGCAAAGATATTGGATGCCAACTTGCAACCTCACAAAGATATTCAACAATTTGTACCTGAAAGGAAAGTATACCCTAAAGGTAGAAAGTGGATCCATGATATGATATATGAAAAATAAAAAAGAGATGCTAGGATGGCGCATCAACCTCTAGAATAGAACTTTCATGATATCGTTGGCATATGGTGTCACAGAGGGCATAGTACTGGCATTTATGAGAAGTACTTTTGTAGTTGTCAAACCAGAGATCTTTGGAATGAACAAGGATATTGGGTTGTCCAACCCTGTGTTCGTTGGCCAAGAAATGACCCAAAGATTATATTTCCTGACACTGTGTATGATTTTGCAGTGTATAAAAAGTTTTGGTAGGACTTTCTTAATGTCGATGACAAGGAAGAAACTCACTATACAAAGCCAAAATTTAGCACATTAGCTACTTCTTAGAGAAATCAATAGTGCCAATGGTTTAGAGAATGGTGGAGTGATTATGAGGTATGTAGAACTGCCATGGATCCTGTATACCATGAGGCATACCAAAGAAAATACTGTGGTTGGTGCCAAGGACATGGCATTAGACAATTTTTTCATACCATATACAAAAATGTTAAAGAAATGATAGATAAAGAATGGTCTCATTTCCTTAACCTAAACTATTCACTTCAGGAATATATGAGAGAACACTTAGAATGGTTACTCTTGACCAAGGTGAAACATCAATTTATTTTGGGAAAACCAATGATTGTCCGCAGGATATATACAAAAGCCAAGGATGAATTATTGTATAAAAGAGATAGATTCCCTAACCTGAAAGTATTCTGATGGTTCACATGGGATTTCCATTAAAAGTATCCATATTGTAATAAGGAGTACCAGTCAGAAGGGCTTAATTGTGACCAGATTTCCCATGGGATTTGTTGTACTAAAGTTTCCACTGTGTAGATATTCTATGCAAATTATTTTCCCGTGGGGCTTTATGAAAAGCATCCACTTTGTTTTGTTGGTATCATACATTTTCTCATGGAGTTTGATAAAAAGTATCCACCTTTTCCTAGGTAGATTATTCTCCGTAAGATTTTCTTTTCCGAATAGGAATCTATTGAAAGGATGACGCCTTGGCATTACCCGAAAGCAATAATTCCATCCACTTCTCGAACTGCAACCTTTGTGCGGTCGTTGCCCTGGCAGGACCCAAAAGGAATGATTCCATCTACCTTTAGGTCAGTTCACGGATGACCCACAAGAATGCTTGTCCCCCCTCAATTCTTATATAATGAGGGTAAGGCTCATTGTTGAGGCATTCGGAGTTTGAGTCAGTCTATGTCTTTGGGATTTTTGTGTCGAGTGCCTGTGCTACTCTGCATCTGTGGATGCTCAGTCTAATCTACTTGAATCACAAGAAGAAATCAAGTCCTTAGGTGATTTGGGAGCTTGCGCATCAGTGTGCTTGGCACTGGAGAGAACCTAAAGTGGCTGAATCATGTTAGAAAGTAATCTAGTCTGTATATGAGTTTAAGTCATATCCTAAGGCAGAGCCTATCTTTCACCAGGTAGCCTTGTGTATTGCTTGGTCCTTGCGAACAACATATAGTCCGATAAATGCGAAGATAGTCAATCTCTATAAAGAATCTCTCTGTAAGAAGCTTTATCCATTCTGAAATAAAATGAGTATACCAAGGAAGTTCGCTGGAAGTTCACCAAAGGAACGAAGGGATGTGAAGGCCATTGTTAGGCGAGGAAGCTATTGTTGGGGCTGTGAGAGAATGAAAGTTCTCAGTAGGTTCACCACTAGTTCACCACTGGTTCACCAGGAGTCAGTTATCAGAGATAATCGAAGAGACACAGCAAGGCCAAGTCAGCAGAGAAAGCAACAGCAGCATAGCATGCTGAGCGCACGGCACTGTAGCACCACTGTAGCAAGCTTATGGAGTTGTATTATAAGGTTCATACATTATGATTGATGCCATCACCATGCACACTTGTTTAAATTTTTTAATTTATTATTATCTAGGGTATATTGTATGTTAGCATTTTAGATCTCTAGACTTCATTAAGAGTAATTAATTTTTTACAAAGCCAATTAGGATAGGGTTGTCTTTCGCTATTCCAAAAGACATAATAATTAATGTTACTAAATTTAAATTTTCTTAATAAGAAAATTCAAAATTATTATAATGACATACTTAATATGAAATTATTATGTGTCTTTTTATTAATAAGTTTTAAATATTTTATGTATTAATGAGAAACTAAAATTATTATTACATTAAGATACTTTTTCTTGAAAATGTGTGAGACTCATAATATCCAAGAAATATTTTAGAATTAAATTTAATGTTAATAAACCTAATACCATTATATATTAAATTTTTGTTTAATACAAAAATTAAATATACTTAATTCCATACTTAAAAGAATTTTAAAATAAATTTCAAATTTAATATTTTTATATATATGAAAGATTATGTCATTGAACAAAAGAATTTATAATATATATTTTTAGCATTATAAATTGAAATTAGCAATTATATATGAATTTTGAAAAAATTAGTATATTTTATAAATTAGATTATAGTAATTATATTTATTAATAAAATAAAAAAATTAAGATGAATAAATTTGAACTTCAATGATTTTAATGATGATGACATATCTGATCATATGTTCAAACTTCAAAACATCTCACTATATGGGGAATTTTCTCAATTGTGCAAGTATTCTTTACTCCAAAATTCCATAATTCTTTTTCAAATGTGTGAATCCACTCACAATTTTAGAGGAAATCCATATAATTAGGCACAATTTAAATTAATTTACTTGACATTTTGAGACATTATGTTTCATTAAGCTAATCAATTATTTTCATAGTATTTTCTTAGGTAAGCCTGCATTTGACATTTAAGATGTCTAGACTTGATTAAGAGTAGTTACTTTTTCACAAATTAAGTTAGGATAGGGTTGAATTTTATTATTTCAAATAACATAATAATTAATGTTATTAAATTTCATTTTCTTGCTAAAAAAATTTAAAAATTTTATAATAATATGTTTAATATGAGATTATCTTATATTAATACGAAATAATTATGTGTTTATTCATTTTTATTTTTTATTAATAAATTTTAAAGATTTTATTTATCAACAAGAAATGAAATATATCATATACAATTATAGCATTTATGAGTATGACTTTTTCTCTAGCATAGTGTGCCATATACTAACAAAACACAATTAAATTATATGTAACTGAAATAATGAAGAAAACATATAAACTTTACACTTGAATCTAAAAGAAATCTAATTAATATTATAATTTTATTTTAATCTTTTATAAATGAATAATATTTAAGTTTTACTTAAAAAAAAAATTCAAATTTATATATTATATAAATAAAAAAATAATTTCATTCACACAAGCAAAAATTATGACATATGTTTTTCACATTAATAAAATGAAATTGACAAATCAATATTAACCATTAGAAAAAAATATAATATCATACATGATAAATTAAACTATAAATAATTAAATAATTGACATTGAATACTTATTAATAGTAATAATAAAATATGAATAAATTTGAATCTTTCACCTGAAAGCCTACCTTGTACAAGTTAGAGGTATGGTACATCGATATCATAAAATGAATGGCTATTAACGTCGTAGATTAGAGATGGTATGGGCCTAGCAAAAATGCTAATACTTTTTCTTACCATCTTGATATAAAAATATTAATACTCAAACCTCCAACTTATTTATATTTCACTCTTTCAATAACAAAAAAATGGATATCAATTTAAGTACTACTAGTTCAGTTCAACCAAAATATTTATAATTCACTTCTTGAATAACAAATAAGTAAAGTAAAGATAATCCAATTGTCTTAAGGAGAGATTAACATGATTTGAGAATCAACATTCTCATTTGGACCACTTCTAAGAGGGAAAACCAACTTCAATCAAGGAAAGAAATAAATAAAGAACAAAAAAAAGAAGAAAGAACAAACCCACAAAATATGTTCAATTTTGAAAAAGGATGAAGATAATGAAAGTGCAATAAGTATGGACTCTAACATGTAACAACTATCTTGCACAATGATAAAGAAAATATTAGACAAGATGGTGTGCTTTTCTTAGGGTAAGGTTAACTCATTTCCTTAACAAGCTAGGATTCGATAGTTAGTTTACTCTTTTACAAAATTGGGTGGAAAGAACTATTTAGTTTTTTTTTCCAGGTTAAGCTAATCTATTAATATATTACAAAAAGGTATAGAGAGGACTAAGCCTCAGTAGAGGACTAAGCCATATAAATATATATGAACGCGATCTCTTCGATATTGTTGTATTCTCAAATCTACTTTGAGATTGTTCGGAATCTGAATGGAAAATCACGCATATACATGTCAAGGCACCTTCGGTTTCTGATGCAGGAGCATCATGACCATCCTCTTTTGTAAATATGGAATAAAAAGGGGGTGTGATTATTTTAAATATTTTGTTATTTTTAATAAAATAGGGAGTGTTTTAGGCATAAAAGCAATAAATGGGGATAATGAAGGCTTTTCTATTCTAGAATAGGGAAAAAGATGGGAAAAAGCCTCAAGATGCTTTTTACCCTGTGTATGCATTGCATGTAGACACTTAGAGCTTTTAGTTGGGTGATTCTAGATCATGCTTAGTTTTTATAAATTAGGAATGCTGAGGCAAAGAGGAGCACTGAGAGTGAGATGGAGTGTGAGGTCTCTGGTTGGAAGCCCTCGGGCAAATTGTAAAGGCCATGAACATTGAAGATCTCGCCATGAAGAAGTTTGTAAATAATGGTTTTAATTTAAATCACATATATATAGATTAGATGACCGTGGAATCTCTGAGCTTGTCTTGTGATTCCGTCATTTCCATGATTGATGAAGGTTGCTTAAAAGTATGAAGCGCGCTGTGTATGGCGAAACTGATGTATTGTTAGGCAATAAAGATTTTATTTAACTGTGGCAAAATCGTTGTGTTTCTTTCTCTATTGTATGGGCAGTAATTCGTGGATTTGAACTGATAAGACTAGATTCATTGAACGTGAGCTTAAATCTGTGATATAAGATGCTGGCGCACATCTCTGTTTTGTTAACGAATTGATTGTTGATCCGTTGTCCATAAGTAAAGGTGGTTTATATGAAAACCAGCGGATGTTCATAATATGCTACTTGGGAGCGTGGAAAAACAGGAGCGCGAGGTTGCAATTATATGCATATAAGAACTGTGTTAATTCTGGACAGAGGAGCGCATGGATTTGGGCAGAGTATACGTTGGCGCAACTCATGGAGGATAATAGTATGCGGTTATGTAAACCCCTGCAAGCGTGGATGAATTGAATTATATGAAAAGGGCTGTGTATTACTCGAATCAAGTGACGGTGGCAGCGTATGTTAAAAACCAACACAATTCCAATTTTCTTTGGTGTGAGTGTAATAGCGTGGAAAGGGTAGCAGCATGTGGTTCTATTGGAAAAATCCGTGGAGTACACTATTGAATTGAAGCAATCAGTGTTTGTTTCCTATCTGTGTGCGTCTTTGTGGGAGTATCTGATCCGATTAAGGGTTCTGAAGTCCCAATTGAGTGGTAGCGCGTTATCCATTAATTGAAACCACTATGGTTAATTGAAACCACTTTGATTCGTTGAGAAATATTGTGCATGTAGAGTTTGCTGAGCGGTCACACATGTATATATATTGTGGTATTATTTAATCCGTTGAATATCACATAGCCATTGAAACAATCTATGAATGTAGATGCAGTGAAATTACTTCAGTTTAACCATGAAGATTTAATTTATTAAGGTAATGGAGGAAATGCATTTAATATGCACAACTTTTAAAAGATCCTCGTATACAGGCTAGCTCAGCCTGTCATCAAGTGGTATCAGAGCGGGAGCAACTTTCTTTGAAGGTTCAAGTTTTTTTTTGTTAATTGCATGTGATGATTTTTCGGACTGATAAGTATTGATCTACAGGAATAGTGAAGAAATCTCAGCGGGAGGAAGGAGAAGTGAATGTGGCAGAACCTGAAGATTCAACAGAGGTTGAGTAAAGTTGCAGATGGGAGAAGCCTACAGGAGCAGTAGAGGGTGCTCAAAAGGTTCCAGCAAAGGAACTATGATTACCAAAAGACCAGATCGAGAGGGAAGGATTGGTGAGGTAAGTGGCAGCAAGAGAGCTTGCTGTGGCAGAGGCTTCATGCAACGCATAGCTGAAGAACTTATGGCGATGGGGAAGGCTACTAAAAGTCATAAAGGAGACAGAGGAAGAGGTTCAGAGAAATGCCACAAAGATGAGATGACTGCAGGAGTTCAAGAAAGAGAGATTGCAGAAATAAAGGCACAATTACAGGTACTGGAAAAATGGTTGCAAGAGCAGGAAAAGCAAAAAGGAAAATGGCTCTTTCCACTGAAAAGAAAGAGAGTGATTTGGCGACAACTGCAGAGGAGGTTGAGGCAAATTCTGATTGCCTTGTTGAAAAAGGGGCTTAGAGTTCTTGTGCCAAAGATTAAATTTTAAGATTCCACATGCAGATCTGATCAAAGGGAAGTGCTGAAGAAAGCAGGCAAGACTAAAAGATCTTGTGGTTTTAAAGCTGATCAGTTGTGTATGTTTGCAGGTGCAGAGGAGGTTTCCATTGATGAAATAGAAGAGGACAAAATCATTGATGATTTCTTGAGTTATTGGGTAAATCCAGATCAGCTGGATAATGTAAAACCGTGTATTTTTGTAGCTGAGAATTGTGATGTGATGACAGGTATTACTGAGGTGGATGTGCCATCTTGTGAAATTGTTACAGCACAAGAGGAAGTTCTTGTGGAAGTGAATCAGTCTGAAGCGCAGATAAGGGAGGTAACAGTTGATATTGTTGAACATTTTGTGCAAACTGAGAGTTTACATGCAGGTGATGAGATGGTAACAACATGAAGCTTGGATTGTGAAAGTATTGAAGATTGCATAGAAATCTTCTCAAAGGAGATGACAGATTTATGGCAGGAGTTAAATGTTCTAGAGAAGAGACTAGAAGTACATAGGATAAGAATTCAAAATATAAAGGCAGAGATGAATGAAGATAAAGATGTTTATGAACCAAAATACACATGCATTCTCCGAGAAGATGATGTTGAGGACAGATTCAGTGATAATCTCAAGAATGATTGGGATTGGTACACTGAAATGCTGGCAGAGGGAAATAAGGCACTGAGGCCTTATGAATTTTATTCTAACAAGTGTTTTGTGAATGCAGGTATTGGTGTAGAACATTTGACTCAGTTGAGGAGAGAAGAAGTTTTATGTTCCAGAAGACAAGAGGGTATGGATGATTGGGTGGCAGTCAGAACAGAAACAAGCATAGAAGCAAGACATGAGCAGTCTGAAGATTTATTAGACAAAGAAATCGATTTAATCCGAAGAATCATGTTGAAAGGGTGTCAAAGGAATACATCAGCAAGGAAGAGAATCAGCAGTAAAAGAAAGACGGCAGAAGATTATGAAAGTGCAGCTAGTGGAGCGAGACAGCATAAGATATGGAGACCTGGAGAAAAGCAACAAGTAACAACAGAGGATGACTTGCAGAACAAAGTATGGGATCCAGGCATACACAGATCCGAACACATGATCAGGAGATCATGATTAATTTTAAGGTTGGGTGTATGATGCACGAGCATCATGACCATCCTCTTTTGTAAATATGGAATAAAAAGGGGGGTGTGATTATTTTAAATATTTATTATTTTTAATAAATTAGGGAGTGTTTTAGGCATAAAAGCAATAGATGGGGATAAGGAAGGCTTTTCTATTCTAGAACATGGAAAAAAATGGGAAAAAGCCTCAAGATGCCTTTTACCCTGTGTATGCATTGTATGTAGACACTTAGAGCTTTTAGTTGGGTGATTCTAGATCATGCTTAGTTTTTATAAATTAGGAATGCTGAGGCAAAGAGGAGCAGTGAGAGTGAGATAGAGTGTAAGCTCTCTGGTTGGAAGCCCTCGGGCAAATTGTAAAGGCCATGAACATTGAAGATCTCGCCATGAAGAAGTTTGTAAATAATGGTTTTAATTTAAATCACATATATATAGATTAGATGACTGTGGAATCTCTGAGCTTGTCATGTGATTCCGTCATTTCCATGATTGATGAAGGTTGCTTAAAAGTATGAAGCCCGCTGTGTATGGCGAAACTGATGTATTGTTAGGCAATAAAGATTTTATTTAACTGTGGCAAAATCGTTGTGTTTCTTTCTCTATTGTATGGGCAGTAATTCGTGGATTTGAACTGATAAGACTGGATTCATTGAACGTGAGCTTAAATCTGTGATATAAGATGCTGGCGCACATCTCTGTTTTGTTAAAGAATTGATTGTTGATCCGCTGTCCATAAGTAAAGGTGGTTTATATGAAAACCAGCGGATGTTCATAATATGCTGCTTGGGAGCGTGGAAAAACAGGAGCGCGAGGTTGCAATTATATGTATATAAGAACTGTGTTAATTCTGGACAGAGGAGCGCGTGGGTTTGGGCAGAGTATACATTGGCGCAACTCATGGAGGATAATAGTATGCGGTTATGTAAACCCCTGCAAGCGTGGATGAATTGAAATATATGAAAAGGGCTGTGTATTACTCGAATCAAGTGACGGTGGCAGCGTATGTTAAAAACCAGCACAATTCCAATTTTCTTTGGCGTGACTGTAATAGCGTGGAAAGGGTAGCAGCTCGTGGTTCTGTTGGAAAAATCCGTGGAGTACACTATTGAATTGAAGCAATCAGTCTTTGTTTCCTATCTGTGCGCGTCTTTGTGGGAGTATCCGATCCGATTAAGTGTTCGAAGTCCCAATTCAGTGGTAGCGCGTTATCCATTAATTGAAACCACTCTGGTTAATTGAAACCACTCCGATTCGTTGAGAAATATTGTGCATGTAGAGTTTGCTGAGCGGCCACACATGTATATATATTGTGGTATTATTTAATCCGCTGAATATCACATAGCCATTGAAACAATCTATAATGTAGATGCAGTGAAATTACTTCAGTTTAACCACGAAGATTTAATTTATTAAGATAATGGAGGAAATGCATTTAATATGCACAACTTTTAAATGATCCTGGTATACAGGCTAGCTCAGCCTGTCACGGATTAAAGTTAGGCACCTTCGGTTTCCCACGGATTAAAGTTAGATTTCTAACTGTGTTACGCCTTCGGTTTCCCACGGATTAAAATCAAATCTCTGACTATGTTGCACCTTCGGTTTCCCCCGGATTAAAATCAAGTACATCTCAATTACCTTCTTCCAATTTCTAACTATGTTGCATTTTCTGCTTACTATCGTGAGAAGTCAATTCAACACCAGAGATGAATCAAACGACAAAGTCAAACATCCCAACACCTTCTGGGCACACAATACTATTCTCCGCTCTCTCCACACAGTCACACATTCAACCCACAAGATTGAAACCGCTCGTTTAAGTTGAGGACTTTGAACGTTAAACAATCGCTCAGGTTATCTCCCGTCTGCTCTACGAACGAAGAATCTGTCCTTGGTCCATCCTCTATTTAAATTGAATTCTATTCAACAATTCAGGGTCGTCCTCCGCTCCTTCCCCTCTCTGTATGTATATAAAAACATATCTCCCTCCATGTGAATAATGCATTGCATTCTATGCAAGCAACAAATATTTCATCTGCAACAACTCAACGATAAATCACGTCTCCATAACTCTGATTATCGCAAATATTACATCTGCAAGTATAGCTCACGTTTCCATAGCTCTCATTATCTCCAATATTTACAAATTATCAACCATCTAACACATCCATCCACGGAATATTTTCACGATATTAGAGCCTTCCACGGATGATGCCTTTCCCCAGGAAAATGAAAACTAATGTTTCTGTCATTCTAGCCCTACTTATGTCGACGTCGTTCTTTAAGGAAGGCTCCGTTCTTCTGGTTGCCGCTTCCGCGGCAAACCAATCCAATGGAAGTGTTCCCACTCCTCCAGGACCGCATAAAAGCAGTAATGTTCGATCTTCTTTTAAAGCTGCTCCTCAACCCAATCCCCATGTTCCGACTCCTTCACACCAACGTAACGTTCATTCTTCCGTTGGGGTGTGGGCAGCACGAGCAGTTCCTAGGTGCCCTCCAGCTTCACCTCACTGCCCACTCCATGCTCCAAGTCCTCCTTGATGTTGCCCTTCAGATTCAAAGGAGCAGCAGCAATTGAAGGCCAATGGCAAGGCGGAGTTTCTAAGGAGTTATGAGAGTTCCATTGATGCTGGAAAGCACGCGCCAGCAGATCATATTAGCATCGCAGTTGAAGGACCACGGTTTGACGATTCACAAGCTGCTCACACTCAATCCTTTAAATCTAGCAGGAAATTAATTGGCTCAAGTTTCTAATGGCTGCCTCTATTTATTCCTTCGTTCAGTTAGAGCTAGAGTATTCCTTCGTTCAGTTAGAGCTAGAGTATTGTTGTAGGATTTGAAATTAATCATTCCAAGAATAAACATGAATATCGATACCCGTTCATGATTTCATGGCAGGAATAAAAATTGAAAATGGCGGTTTTCTGATGCTGTTTCTTAATTCAATTCCTGTTTCTAAATATTTATTGCAACCGCTGGTTGTTAATGTTAAAAATATTAAAAAAAAATAACCCATATTGTAAAATGGTTTCATGGTATTCATGATTTTAAAAGATACCATTTCTGTTTTAAACTTAAATATATTTAAAAAATGGATGCTCCCATTTCTTTGCCCAGCTAATCCATCTCTTGATTTAGGATATACATCTCAAAGACATCAATGTGGTTAACACATCACAGAGCTAAAAATTATTTATGATATACATCACAAGCACAGTGAAGTGGTTAATGTGAAACGTTTGATTTAATTTTAAAATTAGATATTTTGAATTAAATTTTATGTTAATAAGTTTTTTTTTTTAAATATGGTTCAGAATTTTTGTAATACCTTGGTTGCATATATTAACATTGAATTACACTACTTTATTTTATTTTTTTAAGTGACAGATTATAGACTTGCTAAAACATGAATGTTTAAATGTAATCATAAAAAATTTAAAATTAGTCATAAAATTACACTCAAAAGTAACTTAAAAGTAAGTTTCATGTTCCAGAACAAAACACAGTTATGGGCATGGACATTTTGCCTCCTAACCTCCGTCTCTTGAGACAAGACATCTCAGAAGGGAAATACCACATTCAAATTTGTAGGAGTGTGACTATAACAAAACTTAACCTTTGAGAGGAGACTAAGGGAGGTAAGATGCTTCCACTGATAGAACTCTTGAGCTGTTTGGGGGCGTGGAATTCTATTTGAAACACTAGACTGAATCTGGTTGGGATCAAGTGGTCTTGGGTGAATCCATGATGGTTGTGAATCTGAAATTGTTTTGGATATGCAACTACTCAAGGAGAGTAACCTAATCAAGTGGTTTGGGGTGAATCCATGATGGTTCTGAATCTAAAATTGTTTTGGATCTGAAACTACTAAAGGAGAGTCCATATCAAAGGTCACGAGGAACATTCCCTTCCCTGTGGTTTTGTGGATGGCTGAAAGAAAGAAAGATAAGTCCCTAGAAACCTACTATCCTTAGAGGTGAAAGTTTTTTGTTTGTCTGTAAGGTCCTGAATTGTAATGGATGTTTGAATTATATTGTTCGAAGAATAAATCTAATAATGAAAAGTGGGGTGAAAACCATTGTATTTATATGTAAAGTGTTTCTGGAATCTGATAGAGATATCATGTAAAGAATCTTAACGAGAGAACAATAATAACAGTGACCAATAGGCTAGAACAACATGCCCTTAGGAGGTTTGTGTAGTTCCTGGGCCAGACCAGGTTACAACAGCCTAGAACTAGTTTGGGACTACTCAGAGTTAAGAAAATTGTAAACTATAATAATACTGTAAATTGCATCCGAATATATTTGCATCCAAATATATTGACCAAACAAAAGGAAGGGAAAATACACTTTATAGCAAACTTTAATGCATATTTAAAAAGGAAAGAACTCCAAATATTACTATTGAAATAAAGATCTGATAATGAAAATAGTTTGCTGACCTTTCATAACGCACCTGAAAATAAGTCATTGAGCCAAAAGTGTTCTAATATCAGATAGCAACCATTCATAGATTTGTAATTGTGGAATATAGGTAATTATATTAGAGAATCCAATATACGTAAATCTATCAAACGAGCATTCCTTAAAAGCATTCCATTGAAAGAAACTTTGACCAAGAAACTTTGACGAAGTGGGTGAGACCCAAAAAATCTTATTGACTAAAACAAATTCAATACACCCCGAGAATTGGGAAGGTTCATGTGGCCAAGAATCAATTATAAATATTAAAAGAGAAACATAGTTTTACTTTAACAGACGAGGGTTCTTTCTTAGAGACTAAACTCGTAAATAACTAGACCAACATTACTCATAGTTGAAAGGTCCATCATGATAACGGTGGATAGAGTTCCAATAGAGTAACAAGGCTATGGTCACCAACATTACTAATAGTTGAAAGGTCCATCATGATAACGGTGGATAGAGTTCCAATAGGTTAACAAGGGTATGGTCGTGGAATTTTATTTCATTTAAATAGTAGATTGTAGCTAAATAATAATAATAAGATTTTGAAAACCCTAGCTCATTGTTGAACCTCACTGCACAAAACTCTGTTAACATTCAACAACTAGAAAAACCCTTAAGGGGCATGCGACCACTGGTGGAAATTCAACAGAGAAATAAACTCTAGAAGAAGAAACTAGGGAAGGGAGCAGTGAATTTTCAAGCAAATTGATGAAGTCACCATGGAAGAATTACTTGTAAGAGACCAACCAAGTAAAAAAAATATTAATGTAGCGCACCATTACTTTACACTAAAAGAAAAGAAGCTCATCAATAAGTAAACAATCATAAAACGGTTGACCTCAGCAATTCACTATTATTCAAGGAGTATTAAAAGACCAAGATAGAATGACAAAAGACAAATTAAGGAAATAGTAAAATGATTCACTATTATTCAATGAGCATTAAAAGACAAAGACAAAAAGACAAAAGACAAATTGAGGAAATAGTAAAATGTGAATGATAAAATTTATCTGTTTAAATACCCTCATCTTCTGCTGTTACCCTTCTCAAGAGTATATCCCATTAGCACGTGCATGAAGAAAGACATGAAACAAATTTATTTGGAGGAAAGGATGAAAAGAATTTAGTTTAATTGCATGTTAACATGGGAGAGGATGTAATTGTAACTTACCTGTGTAAAAAAACATAGTGTGTGACTTACCTGTGTAAAAAAACATAGTGTGTGACATTCTAGAAATCCCTTCATTCTCACCAATCTTGTAGGATGAGTGCTAATAGGCGTAATTTGCAAACCCTCGGACCTCAAGGTTTAAGTCATACGGATAACTAATCCAGTAGACATAGAGAGATGAGGGTGTCCGTATAAAATGAAACCTTAGTTTCCAAGTTGCAGAGTTGTATTTTCATAGAGGGAAACCAGGCAAATTAATCGCATATGATATTGGGGACCGTCCAAACACCCCCTTCGATTTACATTGTCTATGGAGAGTTGTATATCTATTACAAGTCCCTAGAACTAAGAGTGTTATATGACATGTGATGGGACCAGATCCTAGATAGATCAAAATTTAATGTCGCTCAATACATCATATAGCCACTACGAGATTCACCCAAGGAGTCACAAATTTCGTTCAAGTCATACAATTAAGTTAAGCTCGAGGTCCGAGAAAATAATCACTTAGTTAATGTTGCATATAACATGGATATATAAATCAAATCAAACAACCTATTCAAGTCATACAATCAAGTTAAGCTCCACGTCCAAGACAATCATGACTTAGTTATTGTTGCATATAACATGGATAAATAAATCAAATAAAACATCCTTTAATGCAGTCTAGATCAACTCATACATATATACATTGTGAGATTAATTACAACATATATAGCATGGTAAAAATATTAGATATATGGTAAATGAATTTTTTTTAGGGTAGGTTACACTTGGTATGAGAGTCGAGGTTTCTACACTATGCTATAATTGGGCACGATAATACAAAATTGTATTGTATGGGTAAAAGAGAGTGGAAGCAAATGTGCATGGGAACTAGTGTGACTTTCCCTCATAAGAAAAACCCTTTATAGGATCTAGTTCAATAACTTTTGTAGGAGCCAATTGAGAAATGTGGATACGATTACGAGATGGCCATCATAATACAATGGCCGTGCTACTAGAAAACGTGCAATAACTAAAGGCTAAAATGGAAAATTTAAGGGTAGATAATGGAAGTATGATGAATGAATAAGAATGGATACTGAAAACTTAAATGCAGAGACAAAATCATGGAAATTCCATCCCTATCCATCATAATGGAAACATAGCAAAGTCCGACAATAGGTGGGAGGAAAATATACTTGAAAGGAGTTACACAGAAGAATAAGAGGGTGATAGAGGCAAAAATGAGGAAGAGTGAAGAAATTTTCCTAGGAGTAATATGTGGAAAGGTGCTAAGAGAGGGAAATTCGAACTACATGGAGAATTTAGAATGATAAAACCCCTAAGATTTCATGGAGAGGTAGAAGAGGCAACACATTCATGGTTATTTAATATGAATAAGTACTTCCAAATTTATGAACATGATGATAATTTGAAAGCTCGCTTAGAAATTTACCAACTACAGGGAAAAATAATCTTAAAATGGGAAGAAATGAAGCCAATTCATGGGGTTGACAAATATGTAATCACCTTGGAAACTCTCTAGAAATATTTCAAGGGAATGTATCTAACTGAATGATTCTACAATGATAATGCGAAAGAGTTCCATGATCTTCAATGTAGACAACTAACCATTGATGAATTCGTGGAAAATTTTACCTCCTTATTACAGTATTTTCCCTATATACAGGAAGAAAAGGCTATGGTGCAATGATTTATCAACAATTTGCCAACACACATTAAGGAACAACTATAACTCGATAATCCTAAAACGATGGATAATAGACTCTGGAACAAGTTTAAGTTACATAATTCCTAGGATGGTGGAATTATGTCATTTACAAGTCAATAAATTTAAGACCATGTGGTTGGTTGAATTAGCCATAGGGGGATAAGGGAGAGTAATGGCTAAAGTAGAAAAATATTTAGTTGAATCGGTGGACCAAACTATAATAGAAAATTTAGATGTTTTACCTTTATGGTCCTACGATGTCTTAATTGGTATGGATCTGGTCGACACTCATTCATCTCTTGTAAACTGTAAGGAAAAGACAATAAATTTGTTGAATGGGGAAGGATATGAAATTCAAAGAATTAAGAGGTCTGTGGGATTAATACCAATTATAACCTCACAAATAGGGAAATTTATTAGCAAATACTGCCAAATCTATGCAGCTTAGTTGGGATATACCAATTATAAGGAGAAAACAACAATGTTAGAAAACCTGTCAATTGTTTAGGACTTTGCTAGGGTGTCTCTAAAAGAAATGCCTCAACTACCACCTAAACAAGATATATATTTCGCCATTGAGTTAGTTCCAAGATTTTCCCTAGTGTCCAAACCACCCTACTGGATGAGCATACAAGAGTTTATGGAATTGGAAATTCAATTACAAGAATTGTTAGACAAAAAATACATGCGTCCCAACGTATCACCTTGTGGAGCACCATGTCCTCTTTGTTAAGAAGTAGGATGGCACTATGATGCTTTATATCGATTATCGGTAGCTAAAAAAATTGACTCTCAAAAATAAATATTAACTACTAAGGATTGACGACCTATTTGATCAAGTCAAGGGTTATAATATATTTTAAAAAATTGACTTGCATTCGTGGTACCATCAAATAAGGACAAGGGAAAAACTCATTATAAAGATTATAAATTTCCTGTTTTCCATGTTGGGCTCACTAATGTCCCAAACACATTCATGCATCTGATGAGTAGCATATTTCATTCCTATTTTGACAAATTTGTGTTGATTTCTATTGATGATATCCTGACTTATTTTAGGAATATGGAGGAACACAAGAAGCATCCACATATAGTATTATAAAATTGGAGGAGATTCAATTTTATGGATAACATAATATCAAAAATGTTTGATCAACTAGAATACTTGTTGACCATAACACGTATTATAAGGATAAAAAAACTAGAAATGGTTTTTATTTTATATATTGATGAATGTCAAGAAGGGGTGGGAGGCATTATAATTCAAGAATGTCGATTCGTGACCTATGGATCTCAAAAATCGAAAGAGCATGAATAACCTTATTCTTCTTATCATCTATACTTAGCTACAATAGTTGATGCTCTCAAGGTATGACAAAATTATTTATTGCGGAAGAAATTTATCTTAATGACCAACCATAGCATCTTGACGAGTTTTATGAAGAAACCAAATCTAAACGCTCAAGAAGTCTGGTGGACTACTTTTCTCAGTGAATTTGACTTTGATATAAAGTATGTGAAAGATAAGGAGAATTGGGAAGTGGATTCTCTTAGAAGAAGATTGAATTGTGTATATGAAATGACTTACATTCAACTGAAATTTTTTTTTTCCAATTAGATTAGAGATTCTACCTTAAAATATCTTTAAAACCATTTCCTTAAAGGAGGACGAGATATGATATTAACAATGAAATTTTTTTTATTTATAAAAATCAAATCTATGCTCATGGTCAACAATTGTTAAGCAATTTATTCTTGACAAATATCATGGAAATCCATATGTTGCACATTATGGTGACCATAAATTAATTACAATTATAGTAAAATATTACTTTTTTCCTCAAATGAAGAAAGAAGTGACCCAGTACTTGTTGAAATGCTTGGAGTGCCAACAAGTAAAGTCTAAACGTCAACAACTAGTTGGTCTACTCTACCCACTACCCATTTGTCAATGGAAATGGAAAATATTAACGCTATATTTTATTATATGTCTACGAAGGTCGAAAAAGAAGAATGACTCTATAACAGTGGTGGAACATGAGAAGCATCGACATATAGTATTATAATCATTGCATGAGAGCCGATTGTATGCCAAATATAGTAAATATGAATTCTATGAAGATCAGGTACAATACCTTGGATATAATATCACTCAATATGGGATAGGAGTAGACACTAACAAGATTAAAACAATAATGGAGTGGCTTGTCCCCAAAAATGTTCTAGGCATTCGATCCTATATTGTGTTAACCATATGTTAAAGCCATTTAAATGAAGGATTTTCTAGAGTAGCATAACCCCTAACATCATTGTAGAAGAAAGAAAAGGCTAAAACACTTGTTGACCACAAGACGTATTCTAAGGACAAAAAAACTGGAAATGGAGATTATTGTCTATAATGATGCATATGAAGAAAGGGTGGGAAGCATGATAATGAGAGAAGGCCAAGTCATGGCCTATTAATCAAAAAAATTGAAAGAACATGAATAACCTTATTCATCTTATCATCTAGACTTAGCTAAAATAGTCCATGCTCTCAAGTTATGGCAACATTTTTTATTCGGGATGAAATTTATGTTAATGACTAACCATAAAAACTTGACTAGGTTTTTTAAGAAAACAAATATAAACACTTTAGAAGTGTGGTGGACTTATCTTCTCAGTAAATTTGACTTCGCTATAAAGTACCTGAAAGCTAAAGAGAAATGGGCAGTTGATGATCTAAGTAGGAGATTGAATTGTGTATAGAGTCAACTGAAATTTATTTTTAATAATTAGATTAGAGATGCTATCTTAAAAGATATTGAATACCATTTCTCACGGGAACATGATAAAAAAAGAGTAATTTTGAATAAAGTATGTCATATGATATTAACAATGACAATTTCTTGATTTATAAAAAGTGAATCTATGTTCCTGATCAACAAACTATTAAGTAATTTATTCTTGACAAATATCATAGAAATCCATATGTTGCACATTGCAGTGACAAAAAATTAATTACAACTATAGGAAAATATTACTTTTGTCATGGAATGAAGAAAGAAGTGACCCAATACTTGGTGAAATTCTTGGAAGGCCACCAAGTAAAGGTTGAGCATCAACACCCAACTGGTCTACTCCACCCATTGCCCATTCCTGAATGGAAATGGGAAATATTAATGCTAGATTTTATTACATGTCTATGAAGGTTGAAAAAGAAAAATGACTTTATAATAGTGGGGGTAGATAAACTAAGTAAAACTTCTCGTTTCATTCTTGTGCAATCAACTTACAAAAATGTGAAAATTACTGATATTTTTATGAGAGAGATCTTTAGGTTACATTGAATATCCAAAATGGTAATCTCTGATAGGGACATAAAGTTTACCTCCACTTTTTGGAAGGCTCTCTTCACTAATTTAGGTGCCCAAGAGAAGTTAAATAATTCTTACCATCAACATATGGATAGGAAAATTGATTGAGTGATTTAGGTACTAGAAGATATGCTGAGAATGTATGTGATGTAAAAACCTACTAAGTGGGTGGATTACCCTCCCCTTATAGAGTTTTGTAACATACCCCAATTCCATACAATTTCTGTTTGTTCGCACAAACTTACTAACTAAGGTATGACTTCGAAATTTTGGCACTGTCTATTTTTCTTTGCAGTAACGAGTTTATTTTGTTGTAACGAGATTATCTTGGTTTCTAAAGTTTCCACAAAATTCATTTCTTTTATTTGTACGAGGATTAGAATACATTCAGTAGTATTTTAACTACAACTGGTCTGCCATATATTAAATCAACATCATAGACTTATAAAATTATGTTTTCAATAGGGTTACCTTTACTCTATTTTACCAATTATAAATTGTAAACGTTTATCTTACCACATCTACTTTGATGCTTTTAAGAATTACATAAGATCTTTTGGAGCTCGTTCTTGCATCTTTGAATAATCTCTAGGCTATCTAGATATATTATAATTTGGTTATGGAAATAACCCATGTTTTACGTATCATTTTTACATTCATGGTAATTACATTATAATCACCATGAACTAGGTAATAGGATTTGTATGGTGTTAAATTTCCTCTCTCTAATTTATGTAATAAGACCCTTGCTACATAAGACCCTTAAGGACCCTTGCTACATAAGACCCTTGCTATGATCCTAGGTAAATATATGCATAGGACATCCTTGGCTTGGGAAATATCTAACTACTACAAGAAATTATTACTTCTTTGAAAACTCTATTATCTCGAATTCCCAAGAAATTTGTGTATTTCTATAGGAGTCATGGAAAGGTGGGTAGCGAAGTGGTTATTGCCATAAAATTATGACCCTACTGATGGTCAGGTGCATACCATGCACTGTTTAGATGGACAATTTGGATATCTTCAATTGACCTAATGGCTAAAATTCCACTTTAAAAACTCTATCATTCGACATGGGGTGACACCTATTCTCTATCGCGGTTTCATTTTGTAACCTGGTGTCTTGCACTTGGAGAATCACCTTGATCATGGTATAGATTCCTTGCACCTGGAATATAATACCCAATATAATGACATATGCTTACATATTTGCTTCTACTTTTAGATGGCATTATAGGTTAGGTAAATTAGTGTAGTGATTGGTGAACAAATTCTAGAAATTTACAAGTAGCTGACCATGCTAGGGTTAATGCTCATGTTCTTTTTACTCATTGAGTAAATACTCTTAATTTTTGGTGGAATGATTTTACTACGTATAGCATTGCTACTTACCTAACCTCTTACACAGCTAAACCCCTTTATGTAAAATCAAAAGTCCCTTTTTATTTTGAAAATTTACTCGCTCTCACATAGCTACTTCCCTTTCTAGACTAAATTCTCATTTGGTTCGACTAACTCCTTTTCTCGTAGGGTTCATGGCACATATTCATAGCCCCATGAAGGTATTGGTTGGAGGGTACTTTCTCTACCGGCATAGAATGATAAAATTTCCTTCGTAGCTAAATATATACATATTCATTACTTCCGGGCCTTCGAACTCTATTTTTTCTTTTCCTTTAATACCAATTTGGGGAAATAGGGGTTTCTCCATTTGCCTAATTTCCTTTTTTGGGGTTTCTTTTTCCCCTATTGATATATGCATTTTGTGTGTGGATCATTTATTTTCTTTCATTATAAAGTATTGCATCCATACTTTGTGCAGGGATGGTTTTCACCCTTTTTAATATCAGGTAAATCTTGAACTCCAATAACATGCAGAAATAATTTCCTTAAATATGTGAAATAGATTTCACTAGCCTCTAACATCCTTCCAGTATCCCTTTTATAGGTAGGAATCCTTTATTTGGCTTGGGGTTTCTAGTTTCAAGAACGACCATTGAGCTAGATCCCCGATCCTTAGTAGTTATCTTGCAGATCTATGGTCATTGTGTTCCCTTAGCATTGTAGAGGGTTATCGAGACATAGATGAATTGTAGATTAGAAATGGGGTTAAGGAAATTTTGCCACACTATTTTCATGATTTTATTTTTTTCAATCATTGCGGATGTATTCAGCTTATGGCCGGTCTTTTTCCCATGTAATGTGTATGTATTTATGAAAATTACTCTAGAAATGTGATATATAACCCATTAATGGTCCTAAGTTATATTATACTAACTACTAAACCATCAAGACTAATAATTTATGTAGTGTAAAGTCTAAATATTATCATACACATTTATAATTCGTGAAGAGCTCGCCTTATGGGATCCATATCAAAGTTTTGACATGTTTATAATGAAATTCTATTAACTCTTTTTAGAATAATGATTTTTGTTGTGCCTGTGTGTGCACATATTTCGTTCTCATTTTTGTTATTCAAAAATTTCATTGAACTTGTGTTCTTGAAAGTAAATTTATTTCCATATAACTGAAATTGGCTTAATTTTCTTATTAGTCCCTGCCATCTGGCAATGGCCAGGGACTATAGTAATCGAAATCATGATTTTTAGCATTAATTCACGCGGTTTACTGACGGTTTATACATTAAGTGTGCGGCTTATGCAACCCGGTTCGTATGTTAACTATATGGTTTTTTGTTTCATTATCTTTTTTGGCCTCTTCCCGAGGAGAAGTGGCCAAAAGCATATCTTATTTTTATTTTCGACTTCCGTTGTTTTCATTATTTGGGAAGTGGAGATTAATGCTAGCAGTAAAGGAAAATTGCATTGACATCTGAGGCGTATGTACACCCAACAAAATATTTAACCAAAGTTTTCTGTACATGTGGCTTTACACACTCTGATCACAATATTCTGAAGGTTGGTCCACACGTCTTCTCCTCTATTATAGGCTTGACACGTTTCCCTGACCGCTTATACGCTTGACACATTGCTTGACACATTTCCCTTAAGCTTATTCTCTGCATATTTGAACTCATTCGAGCCGTATTCCTCCGTATCTCCATGGGTGGCACTCAGACTCTGATCCTTTACAGTGGAATCCCCGTATCTGACGTCAGCGGCCATATCCGCTTTGCTGGAATCGAACCCAAAAACTTCACCAGCTCATTGAATTAGTTTCTCCATAGTGGGTTCTTCAATTATAGGTGACTTCATCACTCCGACAAGAAGTGGAGGAGATTTAGCAAAGGTAAAGCTGTCCTCAATTCTCTCCGTTTCATCCAGATCATCCAATACATTTTTGCGCTTCTTTTCGCCCGCTGTAATTAGGAAGTGCATCAAATTCAGTTTGAAGAGTTAAATCTGGTGTGGCTATACCAGTAGTACCAATATCTTGGACTTGATGCATCATGTAATCATCTGATTTTTGCAGATCGTAAGCAGCTTCTTTCAACTGCAAAATTGGAGCGATGCCTGCCGATGACTGACCTCCGACCATTAAATCAAGAAATTACAGTATTGCAATGTGTTTACTAACGGGAAACATAAATTCAAAGTGTGGTGTGTAGAGCTATAGATATACCTGGAGCTGCGGGCACATCCTGCTATCTTCTTGCCGTTTAACAATATTAATATTTCTTACAACAACTCTACGAAGCAGTATTGATCAAGCTCTTTCATTACGAATACTTAGACGGGTACTAGTAATATGAATAATCCGTATGTGTTTCTTATTTATATAATGTGTAGAGCTTATAACTCATATAACACAACACATTATACTAGTAGTGCTTAGTTAATAAGAGCGTTTAAGCTAATGTATTCTGCGTAATCAATGATGTGTACATTATACAAGCTTGTAACTTGATTAGAACAGTGATAGTATAGATTATGGAACTGCTTATCCAACATAGATAGTATTATACTTTAGCAGCTTGAGTACTAACCTCATATTAATCATTGAACATGAGTTACATTTGTCTAATCAATAGAGATAGTACTAAAGGTTAGAGTGTACTTACTGAAAGGCATCACAGTGAAAAACAGTTATGACTATTTCTTCATGAATCTGCATTCCATCTTCCACAGCTCCCAAGCTTGCACATGCTGACAGAACAGTCGTAAACGTCTTCAAGCTAGGCTCCAATCCCACAAACTGCGTTTGCCGGAAACGTCAATCATGGTGGTCCAGGAGACAACATCTCGCTGAGGCATTTTGTCAAATACATGGCGTGCAATCTCTGTTCTTCCACATTTTGCATACATATCTACAAGAGAATTTGCCACAACAATATCAAAATGAAAGCCACATCTAAATATCTCTTCATGAATCTCCATACCCCGTTCTAGATCTTTCAAGTTCGCACACGTAGGGAGAAAACTCGCAAAGGTGAACTAATTAGGGAGTATGTCTGTTCGCTGCATTTGATAGAAGATATTTATGGCCTCCTGGGCAATCCCATTCCTGGCATAAGCTGCAATCATCACAGTCCATGGAAAATTATCTCTCTCAGGCATTTGATCAAAAACTCTGCGAGCATCCGCCAGACACCCGCAACTAACATACATGTTAACAAGCGTGTTGTTTAAATACCTCTGAGCCGTTAATCCGCTCTGATGGATGTGGGAATGGATTAGTCTGCTGGCCAGTAATGCCCTATTCTTAATGCACTACCACAACATATAAATGTACATGGAAGAATGTACGGGTTGGTCAAGGAAATGCAAAGAATCCAGAGCCTCCCTCAATTGGTTTTCATCATCAGGGAGAAACAAAGGGAATTGAATGCTTGTGTATTAGCAGCAGTGGTGAATATCAGCATTCCCTCAGCTCATGCTTGTTGCTACTACAGGTACTAACCAAGCTTCTAAGTTTTTTCACTCAGCTATCCAACATGCATAGAATGGTACTTCTCACCGTTGTCCTGCGATTCAGCCACGTTTCGATCATGCATTATGCGTTATGTTCAACCACCTCTCTTGTTATGTTCAAACAAGTTTCTGTGGCACTTGGTTTGTCTCTCGTGGTGGGGCCAAAAACCCTGTTGGCCTTCTCTTAATGAATAATGTCGGTCCTTTAATTTTTTTATATTTTTACCTGTGATTTGTACTTTTTGAGAAGTGGTAATTTATTTTTTTGGTTAATTTTTTTTGTAATTTATATTTCGAGAAAGAAGTGGTTGCTAGTGTGGTTTTTGAGATTTTCTAATATTATTCAAAATTTAATGCGAAACCTTCATTGTATTATTTAAATTTATTTTGAATTGTATAATTTTCCATTTTTTACCATAAATTTCAAACGCCCAAAAACTACAAATGACCCTTCACATATGTTTAATTGATTACGGGAAAATAATAACTGTGATGACAATAGACCGTAACTGTGGCTTTATTATGTTTTTAGGATATTAAACATTTTTTTAGCAACATAATTTCTACTGCTAGCCGATGTATCCTGTACAAAACTGAAGAAAGAGGAGACAGGGTGTTTTGAACCCCATACTCCGAACACGTATAATTGACGGTTCGTTCTCCATGTGTTTTCCAACTTTATTTACTGACCACCTCCTATTACATGCTCTATTAATGCATTTTCAAGCAAATGGTCTGCACATAGAACCATACTTCAGAGGTTAAACATAGTATTTGATATTTGAAAGAAATGAGACCATGATTAGAAATTAGTGATAATGTTGATTACATATCTAGGCAACTGCGTTTTTCGTAAAACCTTCCAGGCTATATATATTTATTCGAGCATGGTTCACATGTGAATTGATAAAAGGAGTTTCAATGTTACATGTGGGCAAAGTATGAAGCCCAGGCACTCCAGAGAATTTTATGAATCAATTGGTGATCCATGTGCATCCCCACGCTCCTAGCAAAACCACTAAGCTTGCAAAGGGCTTCTGTGTAGCAAAAAAAAGCATCTTCAAATGCACAGAGTTGGAGTGGATTGGTAATAACTAAATGACATCGGCAGGATTGCGGTTTCATGTTATGGAAGAGACAAGAGGCATCTAATACTTATGTGGAGGATCCAACTGATAGTTCGATATCCCATGGGTTTGTGGATCCATTGAGTAGGTTTCCCATGTGCACTGTACTTTCTTACTTGCCCCCAGAGAAGAGGTTCCATACAGTAAATCTTAAGCGATATTGAACTAGCGCTTTATACTGAGAGTGAAAGCTGATGCACTTCCGTCCTAAGGTTGTCGATGCCAAGAGGTACTACTAGCCTAGCCTTGAATCTGTCTTTAGTGAGTTAGTGAGTAAAACAGCTCACCTGATGCAGTCCCACCTACGAGCCACTATATATCTCTTGCTACCTTCAACCTGTGATCAATCTCTATACCTCTTGGCAGTTCCTATATAGAAACTTATTCTCTAGAACTTCCCGCCTAAGAAGAGATATAATCTTCTTGCTCTCTGCGTTTTAACTTCTGCATGCATGCTTTGTTAAGGTTCTGCTGCTATTCCGCGTTGAACTTGCCCATGTTTTGTCTCTCGCCTGCAATTAAATGGCGAGCCTTAAAACTTGGCTGGCGGT
>APFE030898404.1:59861-71056 GCA_000404065.3 Pinus taeda
TAAGACTATAAGATTGGATTTCTAACTATGTTGCATCTTCTGCTTACTATCGTGGGAAGTCAATTCAACACCAGAGATAATCAAACCACAAAGTCAAACATCCCAACACCTTCTGGACACACAATGCTATTCTCCGCTCCTCCACACAGTCACACATTCAACCCACTCGTTTAAGTTGAGGACTTTGAACGTTAAACAATCGCTCAGGTTATCTCCCGTCTGCTCTACGAACGAAGAATCTGTCCTTGGTCCATCCTCTATTTAAATTGAATTCTATTCAACAATTCAGGGTCGTCCTCCGCTCCTTGCCGTCTCTGTATGTATATAAAAACATATCTCCCTCCATGTGATCCATGTGAGTAATGCATTGCATTGTATGCAAGCAACAAATATTTCATCTGCAACTACAACTCAACGATAAATCACGTCTCCATAACTCTGATTATCGCAAATATTTCATCTGCAAGTATACCTCACACATTATCAACCATCTAACACATCCATCCACGGAAGACTTTCACGATATTAGAGCCTTCCACGGATGATGCCTTTCCCCAGGAAAATGAAAACTAATGCTTCTGTCATTCTACTTACTGCTCTAGCCCTACTTATGTCGACGTCGTTCTTTAAGGAAGGCTCCGTTCTTCTGGTTGCCGCTTCCGCGGCAAACCAATCCAATGGAAATGTTCCCACTCCTCCAGGACCGCATAAAAGCAGTAATGTTAGATCTTCTTTTAAAGCTGCTCCTCAACCCAATCCCCATGTTCCGACTCCTTCACACCAACGTAACGTTCATTCTTCCGTTGGGGTGTGGGCAGCACGAGCAGTTCCTAAGTGCCCTCCAGCTTCACCTCACTGCCCAATCCATGCTCCAAGTCCTCCTGGATGTTGCCGTTCAGATTCAAAGGAGCAGGAGTTTCTAAGGAGTTATGAGAGTTCCATTGATGCTGGAAAGCACGCGCCAGCAGATCATATTAGCATCGCAGTTGAAGGACCACGGGTTGACGATTCACAAGCTGCTCACACTCAATCCTTTAAATCTAGCAGGAAATTAATTGGCTCAAGTTTCTAATGGCTGCCTCTATTTATACAAATTGATGTTTCTCGTGCTCCGTATTCCTTCGTTCAGTTAGAGCTAGAGTATTGTTGTAGGATTTGAAATTAATAATTCAAAGAATAAACATGAATATCGATACCCGTTCATGATTTCATGGCAGGAATAAAAATTGAAAATGGCGGTTTCCTGATCCTGTTTCTTAATTCAATTCCTGTTTCCAAATATTTATTGCAACCGCTGGTTGTTAATGCTAAAAATATAAAAAATAAATAACCCATATTGTAAAATGGTTTCATGGTATTAATGATTTTAAAAAATACAATTTCAAACTTAAATATATTTAAAAAATGGATGCTACCATTTCTTTGCCCAGCTAATCAATCTCTTGATTTAGGATATACATCTCAAAGACATCAATGTGGTTAACACATCACAGAGTTAAACATGGAACATTTAATTTTAAAATTATTTATGGTATACATCACCAGCACAGTGCAGTGGTTAATGTGAAACATTTGATTTTATTTTAAAATTAGATATTTTGGATTAATTTTTATGTTAATAAGTTTTTTCTTAAATATGGTTGAGAATCTTTGTAACACCTTGGTTGAATATGCTAACATTGAATTACTCTACTCTATTTTATTTCTTGAAGTGACAGATTATAGACTTGCTAAAACATGAATGTGTAAATGTAATCATAAAAAATTTAAAATTAGTCATAAAATTACACTCAAAAGTAACCTAAAAGTAAGTTTCATATTCCAGAACAAAATACAATTATGGGCATGGACATTTTCCCTCCTAACCTCCGTCTCTTGAGACAAGACATCTCAGAAGGGAAATACTAGATTCAAATTTGGAGGAGTGTGACTATAACAAAACTTAACCCTTGAGAGGAGACTAAGGGAGGTAAGGTGCTTCCACTGATAGAGCTCTTGAGCTATTTGGGGCAGTGGAATTCTATTTGAAACACTAGACTAAATCTGGTTGGGATCAAGTGGTCTTGGGTGAATCCATGATGGTTCTGAATCTGAAATTGTTTTGGATATGCAACTATTCAAGGAGAGTAACTTGATCAAGTGGTCTGCGGTGAATCCATGATGGTTCTGAATCTAAAATTGTTTTGGATCTGAAACTACTAAAGGAGAGTCGATCTCAAAGGTCACAAGGAACATTCCTTTCCCTGTGGTTTTGTGGATGGCTGAAAGAAAGAAAGATAAGTCCCTAGAAACCTACTATCCTCATAGGTGAAAGTTGTTTGTTTGTTTGTAAGGTCTTCAATTGTAATGGATGTTTGAATTATACTGTTCGATGAATAAATCTACTAATGAAAAGTGGGGTGAAAACCATTGTATTTATATGTAAAGTGTTTCTGGAATCTGATAGAGATATGATGTAAAGAATCTTAAAGAGAGAACAATAATAAGAGTGACCACTAGGCTAGAACAACATGTCCTTAGGAGGTTTGAGTAGTTCCTGGCCGGTTACAGCAGCCTAGAAATAGTTTGGGACTACTCAGAGTTAAGAAAATTGTGAACTATAATAATACTGTAAATTGCATCCGAATATATTTACATCCAAATATATTGACCAAACAAAAAGAAGGAAAAATACACTTTATAGCAAACTCTAATGCACAAATTTTAAAAGGAAAGAACTCTAAATATTACTATTGAAATAAAGATATGATAATGAAAATAGTTTGTTGACCTTTTATAACGCACCTGAAAATAAGTCATTGAACCAAAAGTGTTATAATATTAAATAACAACCATTCATAGATTTGTAATTATGGAATATAGGCAAATTATATTAAAGAATCCAATATACTTAAAAGCATTCCATTGAGAGAAACTTTGACCAAGAAACTTTGACGAAGTGGGTGAGACCCCAAAAAATCTTATTGACTAAAACAAATTCAATACAACCCGAGAATTGGGAAGGTTCATGTGGCCAAGAACCAATTATAAATATTAAAAGAGAAACATAGTTTTACTTTAACAGACCAGGGTTCTTTCTTAGAGACTAAACTCGTAAATAACTACACACAGATTACTCATAGTGGAAAGGTCCATCATGATAACGATGGATAGAGTTCGAATAGAGTAACAAGGGTATGGTCACCAAAATTACTCATAGTTGAAAGGTGGATAGAGTTCCAATAGAGTAACAAGGGTATGGTCACCAACATTACTCATAGTTGAAAGGTCCATCATGATAACAGTGGATAGAGTTCCAATAGGGTAACAAGGGTATGGTCAAGGACTTTTATTTCATTTAAATAGTAGATTGTACCTAAAAAAAAATAAGATTTTGAAAAGCCTAGCTCACTGTTGAGCCTCACTGCACAAAACTCTGTTAACATTCAAAAACTAAAAAAACCCTAGAGGGGCATGCAACCACTGGTGGAAATTCAACAGAGAGATAAACTCTCGAAGAAGAATCTAGGGAAGGGAGCCGTGAATTTTCAAGCAAATTGATGAAGTCACCATGGAAGAATTACTTGTAAGAGACCAACAAGTAAAAAAAATATTAATGTAGCGCACCATGACATTACAGTAAAAGAAAAGAAACTCATCAGTAAGTAAAGAATCATAAAACGGTTGACCTCAGCGATTCACTATTATTCAATGAACACTAAAAGATCAAGATAGAATGACAAAAGACAAATTAAGGAAGCAGTAAATCATTCACTATTATTTAATGAGCATTAAAATACAAAGACAGAATGAAAAAAGACAAATTGAGGACACAGTAAAATGTGAATGATAAAATTTATCTGTTCAAATACCCTCATCTTCTGCAATTACCCTTCTCAAGAGTATATCCCATTAGCACGTGCAAGAAGCAAGAAATGAAATTTTTTTTTTTGGAGGAAAGCATGAAAGAATTTAGTTAAATCGCATGTTAACATGGGAGAGGATCTAATTATAACTTACCTATGTAAAAAATCATAGTGTGTGACATTCTGGAAATCCCTTCATTCTCACCAATCATGTAGGATGAGTGCTAATAGGAGTAATTTGCAGACCGTCGGACCTCAAGGTTTAAGTCATGCGGATAACTAAGCGAGTAGACATAGAGAAATGAGGGTGTCCGCATAAAAATGAAACCTTAGTTTCCAAGTTGCAGAGTTGTATTTTGATAGAGGGAAACTGGGCAAATGAGTCGCATATGATGTTGGGGACCCTCCAACACCCGCTTCGATTTACATTGTCTATCGAAACCCAATCTTGGAGAGTTGTATATCTATTACAAATCCCTAGAGCTAAGAGTGCTATATGACATGTGATGGGACCAGATCTTAGATCGATCAAAATTTAATGTCGCTCAATACACCAAGGAGTCACAAATCTCATTCAAGTCATACAATTAAGTTAAGCTCGAGGTTCGAGAAAATAATCACTTAGTTAATTTTGCATATAAGATGGATACATATATCAAATCAAACATCCTATTCAAGTCATACAATCAAGTTAAGCTCCACATCCGAGACAATCATGACTTAGTTACTATTGCATATAACATGGATACATAAATCAAATAAAACATCCTTTAATGCAATCTAGGTCAACTCATACATATATACATTGTGAGATTAATTACAACATATATAGCATGGTAAAAATATTAGATATATGGTAAATGAAAAATTGTTAATGTAGGTTACACTTGGTATGAGAGTCGATGTTTCTACACTATGCTATAATTGGGCATGATAATACAAATTTGTATTGTATGGTTCAAAGGGAGTGGAAGCAAATGTGCATGGGAACTAGTGTGACTTTCCCTCAAGACCCTTTATAGGATCTAGTTCAATACCTTTTGTGGGACCCAATTGAGAAATGTGGATACGATTACGAGATGACCATCATAATACAATGGTTGTGCTACTAGAAAACGTGCAATAACTAAAGGCTAAATTGGCAAATTTAAGGGTAGATAATGAAAGTATGATGAATGAATAAGAATGGATACTAAAAAGTTCAATGCACAAACAAAATCATAGAAGTTCCATCCCTGTCCATCATAATGGAAACAGAGCAAAGTCCCACAGTACGTGGGAGGAAAATATACTTGAAAGGAGTTACACACAAGAATAAGAGGGTGATAGAGGCATAAATGAGGAAGAGTGAAGAAATTTTCCTAGGAGTAATATCTGGAAAGGTGCAAAGAGAGGGAAATTCGAATTACATGGAGAATTTAGAAAGATAAAACCCCTGAGCTTTCATGGAGAGGTAGAAAAGGCAACAAATTCATGGTTATTTAATATGAATAAGTACTTCCAAATTTATGAACGTGATGATAATTTCAAAGCTCGCTTAGAAATTTACCAACTACAGGGAAAACGAATATTACGATGGGAAGAAGTGAATCCAATTCATGGAGTTGAAAAATAAGTAATCACCTGGGAAACTTTCTAGAAATATTTCAAGGGAATGTATCTAACTAAATGATTCTACAATGATAATTCGAAACGGCTCCATGATCTTCAACGTAGACAACTAACCATTGATGAATTCATGGAAACTTTTACCTCCTTATTACAGTATTTTCCCTATATACAGGAAGAAAAGGCAAAGATGCAATGATTTATCAACAGTTTGCCAACACACATGAAGGAACAACTAGAACTCGATAATCCTAAAACGATGGATAATGTTTAAAGGAAAGCCCGAACTTGTTATCAAGAAATATAACAGAAAGATAATAATAATGCTTGGGTAGCTAAGAAAGTAAAAACGAATCCACAAAATGATAAAAATAATGGAACTGTAAATCTTAGAAATTCCCATAGAAATCAACAAGGAAAACCCATGGAGAAGAGTCGGCGAAAACCTTGATCATAGAATGAATCAAAATTTGTAGAACAGACAACCATATTGGAAGCCAACCAGCCAAAAAAATGACGATTACAGTGTTGGGGTTGATAAGGACCACTTTATATAAAGAATCGTCCCTATTGTGGGATATTTGAGCAAGCAATAAACATTTAGTAGGCTTCAACTCTAGGTGAAGTGCCAAAAAGTATACGTAAAATGAATGTTGCACTAGAAGATCATCAAGTAGAATATCAACCTACCATGATTGAATTTGAAGGTAAGATCTTCAAGCACACGATTTCTATTCTAATAGACTCTGGAACAAGTTTAAGTTATATAATTCCTAGGATGGTGGAATTATGTCATTTACAAGTCAATAAATTTAAGACCATGTGGTTGGTTGAATTAGCCATAGGGAGAAAAGGGAGAGTAGTGGCTAAAGTAGAAAATTATTTAGTTGAATCGGTGGACCAAACTATAATAGTAAATTTAGATGTTTTACCTTTAAGGTCCTACGATGTCTTAATTGGTATGGATCTGGTCGACGCTCATTCATCTCTTGTAAACTGTAAGGAAAAGACAATAAATTTGTTGAATGGGGAAGGATATGAAATTCAAGGAATTAAGAGGTATGTGAGATTAAGACCAATTATAACCTCACAAATAGGGAAATTCATTAGGAAATACTGGCAAATCTATGCAGCTTAGTTGGGATATACCAATTATAAGGAGAAAACAACAATGTTAGAAAACCTGTCAAGTTCAGGACTTTGCTGGGGTATCTCTAAAGGAAATACCTCAACTACAACCTAAAAAAGATATAGATTTCGCCATTGAGTTAGTTCCAAGATTTTCCCTAGTGTGCAAGCCATGCTACTGGATGAGCATACCAGAGTTGATAGAATTGAAAATTAAATTACAAGAATTGTTAGACAAAAAATACATGCGTCCCAACGTGTCACCTTGTGGATCCCCATGTCCTCTTTGTTAAGAAGTAGGATGGAACTATGATGCTTTATATCGATTATCGGTAGCTACAAAAATTGACTATCAAAAATAAATATTAACTACTAAGGATTGACGACCTATTTGATCAAGTCAAGGGTTATAATATATTTTAAAAAATTGACTTGCATTCGTGGTACCATCAAATAAGGAAAAGGGAAAAACTCATTATAAATATTATAAATTTCTTGTTTTCCATGTTGGGCTCACTAACGTCCCAACCACATTCATGCATCTGATGAATAGTATATTTCATTCCTATTTTGAAAAATTTGTGTTCATTTCTATTGATGATATCCTCATTTATTATAGGAATATGGAGGAACACAAGAAGCATCCACATATAGTATTATAAAATTGCAGGAGAGTCAATTGTATGGATAACAGAATATCAACAATGTTTGATCAACTAGAATACTTGTTGACGAGGACACGTATTATAAGGATAAAAAAACTAGAAATGGTTTTTATTTTATATATTGATGAATGTCAAGAAGGGGTGGGCGGCATTATAATTCAAGAATGTCGATTCTTGACCTATGGATCTCAAAAATCGAAAGAAATATTACTTTTGTCCTCAAATGAATAAAGAAGTTACCCTGTACTTGGTGAAATGCTTGGAGTGCCAACAAGTAAAGTCTGAACATCAACAACTAGTAGGTCTACTCTACCCACTACCCATTTGTGAATGGAAATGGAAAATATTAACGCTATATTTTATTATACATCTACGAAGGTCGAAAAAGAAGAATGACTCTATAACAGTGGTGGAACATGAGAAGCATCCACATATAGTATTATAAGCATTGCATGAGAGCCGACTGTATGCCAAATATAGTAATATGAATTCTATAAAGATCAGGTACAATACCTTGGATATAATATCACTCAATATGGGATAGGAGTAGACACTAATAAGATTGAAACAATAATGGAGTGGCTTGTCCCCAAAAATGTTCTAGGCATTCGATCCTATATTGTGTTAACCGTATGTTATAACGATTTCAATGAAGGATTTTCTAGAGTAGCATAACCCCTAACATCATTGTAGAAGATAGAAAAGGCTAAAACACTTGTTGACCACAAGACGTATTCTAAGGAAAAAAAAAATGGAAATGGAGATTATTGTCTATAATGATGCATGTGAAGAAAGGGTGGGAAGCATGATAATGAGAGACGGCCGAGTCATGGCCTATGAATCTAAAAAATTGAAAGAACATGAATAACCGTATTCATCTTATCATCGAGACTTAGCTAAAATAGTCCATGCTCTCAAGGTATGCCAACATTTTTTATTCGGGATGAAATTTATCTTAATGACTAACCATAAAAACTTGACTAGGTTTTTTAAGAAACCAAATATAAACACTTGAGTAGTTTGGTGGACTTATCTTCTCAGTAAATTTGACTTCGCTATAAAGTACCTGAAAGCGAAAGAGAAATGGGCAGTTGATGCTCTAAGTAGGAGATTGAATTGTGTATAGAGTCAACTAAATTTTTTTTTTAATAATTAGATTAGAGATGCCATCTTAAAAGATATTGAATACCATTTCTCACGGGAACATGATAAAAAAAGAGTAATCCTGAATAAATTATGTGATATGATATTAACAATGACAATTTCTTGATTTATAAAAAGTGAATCTATGTTCCTGATCAACAAACTATTAAGTAATTTATTCTTGACAAATATCATAGAAATCCATATGTTGCACATTGCAGTGACAAAAAATTAATTACAACTATAGGAAAATATTACTTTTGTCATGGAATGAAGAAAGAAGTGACCCAATACTTGGTGAAATTCTTAGAAGGCCACCAATTAAAGGTTGAACATCAACACCCAACTGGTCTACTCCACCCATTGCCCATTCCTGAATGGAAATGGGAAATATTAATGCTAGATTTTATTACATGTCTATGAAGGTTGAAAAAGAAAAATGACTTTATAATAGTGGGGGTAGACAAACTAAGTAAAACTTCTCGTTTCATTCTTGTGCAATCAACTTACAAAAATGTGAAAATTACTGATATTTTTATGAGAGAGATCTTTAGATTACATTCAATATCCAAAATGGTAATCTCTGATAGGGATGTAAATTTTACCTCCACTTGTTGGAAGGCTCTCTTCACTAATTTAGGTGCCCAAGAGAAGTTAAATACTTCTTACCATCAACATATGGATAGGAAAATTGATTGAGTGAACTAGGTACTAGAAGATATGCTGAGAATGTATGTGATGTAAAAATCTACTAAGTGGGTGGATTACCCTCCCCTTATAGAGATTTGTAACATACCCCAATTCCAAACAATTTCTGTTTGTTCGCACAAACTTACTAACTAAGGTATGACTTCGAAATTTTGGCATTGTCCATTTTTCTTTGCAGTAACGAGTTTATTTTGTTGTAAAGAGATTATCTTGGTTTCTAAAGTTTCCACAAAATTCATTTCTTTTATTTGTATGAGGATTAGAATACATTCAGTAGTATTTTAACTACAACTGGTCTGTCGTATATTAAATCAACATCATGGCCTTATAAAATTATGTTTTCAATAGGGTTACCTTTACTCTATTTTACCAAATATAAATTGTAAACGTTTATGTTACCACATCTACTTTGATGCTTTTGAGAATTACATAAGATCTTGTGGAGCTCGTTCTTGCATCTTTGAATAATCTCTAGGTTATCTAGATATATTATAATTTGGTTATGGAAATAACCCATGCTTTTACATAGCATTTTTACATTCATGGTAATTACATTATAATCACCATGAACTAGGTAATAGGATTTGTATGGTGTTAAATTTCCTCTCTCTAATTTATGTAATAATACTACCAAACGTTTGACATGTAAAATTGTGTAAATAAAATTTGGATAATTGTGTGTTGGTGTCTTAAGGACCCTTGCTATATAAGACCCTTGCTATGATCCTAGGTATATAGATTCATAGGACATCCTTGGCTTGGGCAATATCTAACTACAAAAAGGAATTATTACTCCTTTGAAAACTCTACTATCTCGAATTCCCATGAAATTTGTGTATTTCTATAGGAGTCATGGAAAGGTGGGTAGCGAATTGGTTATTGCCATATAATTCTTACCCTACTGATGGTGAGGTGCATACCATGAACTGTTTAGATGGACAATTTGGATATCTTCAATTGATCTAATGGCTAAAATTCCACTTTAAAAACTCTATCATTCGACATGGCGTGACACCTATTCTCTATCACGGTTTCATTTTGTAACCTGGTGTCTTGCACTTGGAGAATCACCTTGATCATGATATAGGTTCCTTGCACCTGGAATATAATACCCAATATAATGACATATGCATACATCTTTGCTTCTACTTTTAGATGGCATTATAGGTTAGGTAAAGTAGTGTAGTGATTGGTGAACAAATTCTAGAAATTTACAAGTAGCTGACCATGCTAGGGTTAATGCTCATGTTCTTTTTACTCATTGAGTAAATAATCTTAATTTTTGGTGGAATGATTTTACTACGTATAGCATTGCTACTTACCTAACCTCTTACACAGCTAAACCCCTTTATGTAAAATCACAAGTCCCTTTTTATTTTGAAAATTTACTCGCTCTCACATAACTACTTCCCTTTCTAGACTAAATTCTCATTTGGTTCGACTAACCCCTTTTCTCGCAGGGTTCATGGCACATATTCATAGCCCCATGAAGGTATTGGTTGGAGGGTACTTTCTCTACCGGCATAGAATGATAAAATTTCCTTAGTAGCTAAATATATACATATTCATTACTTCCGGGCCTTCGAACTCTATTTTTTCTTTTCCTTCAATACCAATTTGGGGAAATAGGGGTTTCTCCATTTGCCTAATTTCCTTTTTTGGGGTTTCTTTTTCCCCTATTGATATATGCATTTTGTGTGTGGATCATTTATTTTCTTTCATTATAAAGTATTGCATCCATACTTTGTGCAGGGATGGTTTTCACCCTTTTTAATATCAGGTAAATCTTGAACTCCAATAACATGTAGAAATTATTTCCTTAAATATGTGACATAGATTTCGCTAGCCTCTAACATCCTTCCAGTATCCCTTTTATAGGTAGGAATCCTTTATTTGGCTTGGGGTTTCTAGTTTCAAGAACGACCATTGAGCCAGATCCCTGATCCTTAGTCATTATCTTGCAGGTATATGGTCATTGTTTTCCCTTAGCGTTGTAGAGGGTTATGGAGACATAGATGAATTGTAGATTAGAAATGGGGTTAAGGAAAATTTTCCACACTATTTTCATGATTTTATTTTTTTTCAATCATTGCGGATG
>APFE030898405.1:0-29433 GCA_000404065.3 Pinus taeda
AGTTTTCAGATCTTGAAGAAGAAGATTACTGAAAGACCTGTGTTGAGACTGCCTGATTTCAACAAACTTTTTCAAGTTCGTTGCGACGCCAGTGGTACAGCCATTGGAGCAGTCCTTAGCCAGGAGGACAGACTAGTTGCTTATTTTAGCGAAAAGCTAAATGAGAGCATACAGAAGTACTCGACCTATGACAAGGAGTTCTATGCCATTGTGCAAGCTTTGAAGCATTGGCGACATTATCTATTAGGTAACGAATTTGTTTTATTTTCTGATAATTCTGCGTTACAGTACATGATGCAGCAGCATAAATTGAACCACAAGCATGCAGCTTGGGTTGAGTAATTGCAAAGTCTCACGTTTGTACTAAAACACATTAGTGGGCAATCAAATAAGGTAGCAGATGCACTTAGTAGGAGAACATTACTGTTACAAGAGAGCACAATGCAGATCTTAGGATTTGAACACTTGAAAGAGCTCTATCTGACTGACACCGAGTTTTTGGAAGCCTATGAGGCTTGCCAAAACCCGCTGTTACGAAATGACAACAAGTGGCTGGATTATAATTTACAGGAAGGATTGTTGTTCAGAGGAGGGCAGTTATGCATTCCCAACTGTTCTATGCGGGAAAATATCATACAGGAAAAACACAGTGGAGGCCTAGCAGGACACTTTGGAATTGATAAAACCATTGCTCAGGTACAGCATTTCTATTTTTGGCCTAAGTTGCAGTGAGACGTGCAGAGGTATGTGACTAGATGTAAAACTTGTCAATTGGCAAAAGGTGACAGTCAGAACACTAGACTTTATATGCCATTGCCCATTCCTAGTCGACCTTGGGATTTGGTCAACATGGATTTTGTGCTGGGTTTGCCAAAAACACAACGCGGCTTTGATTCAGTGATGGTTGTAGTCGACCGATTTTCAAAGATGACGCACTTTATACCATGCCGGACAACCAGCGACGCCACTTACATAGCACATCTTTTCTTTACAGAGATTGTGCGGTTGCATGGACTTCCACGAACCATTATCTCCGACAGAGATGTCAAGTTCACAGGCCATTTTTGGAGAACTCTGTGGAAGAAGTTAATTACTCAGTTGCAGTTCAGCTCCGCTTATCATCCGCAGACGGACGGACAGACGGAAGTAGTGAACCGAAGTCTGGGAAATTTACTTAGAAGTCTCATAGGTGAAAATTCCCGGACTTGGGATCATGTACTGTCACAGGCGGAATTCGCATATAACATATTCCTAACCGTAGCACAGGCTACAGCCCATTTCAAATTCTGTACGACATGCATCCGCGAGGAGTGCACGAGTTATGAGATTTGGGGAAACTGGAGAAATGGAGCGCTGATGGGGAAGATTTCGCCCAAGCTATGAGCAAACTGCTCAAACAGGTTAAGCTGAAACTACAGGACAACAGTCAGAAGTACAAGCAGCGAGATGATACAAAATGCCGGGAGGTTCAGTTTAATTTCAGGGATGAAGTTCTTGCATACTTGCGCAAGGAACAGTTTCCAAAGCGGGAGTACAGCAAGCTCAAATTTAAGAAAATCGGGCCCTGCAAGATCATTCGCAAATTTTTTGCGAACGCTTACGAGATACAGTTGCCACCATGGATTGGTATTTCCCCTAATTTTAACGTGGCAGATCTGTTCCCTTATGTTGCAGGTTTGGCAGATGATGCGGCAGCAGAGCCACCGCGGGACACCAAATTGAAAGGAGACTCATGGACGAGACAGATGCCGATGGCACCACCCGTCGAGATTGAGGGAATTTTGGACACACAGGTAGCTAAGCACACACGCAGGAAGGAATATTTGCGGTATTTAGTAAAGTGGAAGAACCGTCCAATAGAGGACAGTTCGTGGCTTAATGCAATGCAAATTCAGAAGGCAGGCTTTTCTGTTGACGACCTCATGGAACAGAGCCCTGACTTTTTGCCACCCCAGGAGCATGATGCAGGAGCATCCAGCTCTGAGGAGACGAAAGTTGGCTGACAGTCTCACAAAGATGCAATCATGAATTCATGACTAAACAGGCGTAGGCTTCTCAAGTCATTTTACGTTATTTCAATTACTTTATTTTATCATAAGACATTAGGAGTAGGTCGATTGGAGGTAATGAGTTATTTCTGTTTCAAGTAGGAATGGTGGACAACAAGATAAACTGACAGTTAATTAGTTCCTTTTATTTGTTAATTAACTCTTTACAGTTGTATTAGTCAAAGCATTTCAAAAATTGATAATTAGTTACAATAATCTGTTAGGGTAGTTTCAACTAATCTGAACTGTATTGATTCAGAAATGTTAAAAGAGAAAAAGAAATCATTGTACGGGATTCCCCCGAAGAACAGAGAAACTGAAAGGAAATACAGTCGTTTTTCTTTTCAAGCAAAGCACATCTATTTTTACTCTACTGTATTATCACTGTAATGGAATATATGCATGCATGTAATGTAACTGTGTATGTGTAACAAACTGGCATAAGAGTAACAGTACAGGACGACAAGCGAGAAGAACAAAGGGCGGTTGCAGGACACAAATTCCTCCAGAGCGAGAAGAAGGGAACTCAGAACCCAACAAATTTCTGGTAAAGGGAGATAGCAATAACAAAAAGAAGGTGCATAACAGTGCGCGCTCAGAACGAAAGGAACGAGCAGGCACGAACAAGAATCAAACTCAGGTAATCCGAAATAACTTCCCATAATATGAACAGAACAGTGTCATAGTGAAATCGAAGTAACTGTAGTATTAGATTACAAGTTAATTTAATATACAGTTCATTTGGTTCACGGTCCCCTCGAGACCCAAGAAACGTATTCATCCAAACAACGCAGACTTGGCACAAAATAATATTTACAGACAGGTAACAAATAACATTTAGAGTTTGCATATTACATTGTAAACCAGAAGTCATCAAAACCCTGTAGCGAAAATACCCACAGCGTTGGCAACCGAGGTTCCAGTCACCTGAGGGTCCCCATGAACTGATACAACTCTCGTTACAGAACGAGGAGTTCAGGGCAACAAGTGCCAACAAAATAAAAAGACCGACAAGCAACCATAGTTACAGACCAGGGTTCGAAAACCCGAATAATCACCTTCAGAACATAGTTCCAACAAAAACCCAGGAAGAACATTTCTGAATAGAGGAATAATCACTCTCTAAAAAGGCCAGAGACCGAGTAAGTTACACCTATCGACAAAAAGATAGACACCTCGCATAGGCGACTGCAAACTACAGATAAAAAAAACCTCAGCAAAACTCTATGGACAAGGACCGATAAGATAGACCCTACCCGGGAGAGAGTACTGTAGGGTCGAGCAAGCGGCAACGGTTGTGGAGGGTGCCATCAAGAACCGACCAGTTTCGAGCCACCTGTAAATCAAACGAAAAGGGTTAGCAAAACCCTAACCAGTGAAACCCTCGAAGTAAAACAAGAAACAAGGTATCAACAGAGCAGAAATTACCTGAACGAAGGAGGTCGAAATGAACAGTGAAGGACCCATGAAACCCTGAAGACACGGAACAATTATGTCAGATTAAGTAAATAAGAGTTAAGGGAAATCTGACAGAGAGCGAATGCTTACCTTGGCGAGAGATTGAAACGACGAATAGCTGGAGGGTAACCTGCCATGGAAGACCCTGGTAACGAAACAAACAGACAATGAGTTTAACGGATTAAAAATAAGAGAAACGAGTTAACCAACTACCAAATCAAATACAGAACCTGCAGAACAGAACGACGCCTCCAAACTGGTAAGATATCACCTCCAGGGACAGGGAAGGGTCGAGAAAACCCTCGGACGAGCTTCAAAAACCAGAAGGGTTAAGTGACCAGAGCTCTCGCAGAGCAGCATGAGACTTTGGCAGAGTGACCCGGCAAAAGTGAAATGAAAATGATTAACGGAGGGTTGTCAATGAGCACTTTTTGTGTAAGGATAACCGGCAGGTACCGGTGAACATCCGGTGAAACAGGTCCCGTAACCCTAATCCTTTTATCGAAAAACGTACCAATCATTTAATCGTTCATTAAATTTCCCAGGACACGAGTCCAATCAAACAACGATCCTTAGCTTTGGCAGGAGGCCATCATTTCAGCAGTAACACAAGAAACTAATTTGAGAAATACCTGAATCCTCTTCACTGAGTCTTCACTTTGCTGAGAAACTGCTACAGCCAAAAAATCTTTCCTTTAGCTTCTTTGACACCTTCAAAGAGCTTGAAGCAAGCTCTGATACCATTGTTGGCGATTTTTCTGGTAAAATCCCAAAAACAAACAAACAAACTGCACACAAAGACAATGCTCTGTTTTTCTCGAGGATCTTTTGCACAGGGAAGCTTGAAAAATTTATGAGAACAGAGTATTACACACCCATAAAAGCCTTTATATTCATTAATAAAAGACTGATACAAAATTCATCCTCTTTCACTCAGAGGGATTCACCAAATGAAATTCAACAACAAAAGTTACTCTCTCTCCTCCTGAGATTTTACGCTGTGTGAAAATCTTATTTACATTTACTGCTGTAAAACAAACTTTTACATATACTGCTATAAAAATAAAAATCACATTATGCACTTTGCATATTACAAAAACTTTATCTTAGTTTTTCTTTGCCTTCACCCTCGCACTGTTGTGCAAACTTTAGTTCATTTCATAAGTCCATTCTTACATTCACACTGCTGTGTGTGTTTTTCACCTGCACATTGATTCCCCTGTTTTTCTATAGTCACTTCTTCGCACTGTTGTGTGTTTCATTCCCAAAATACAATTGACAAAAAAGACATTACAATGTGTTTTACTTGTTCAGTAAAACAAAAACTTACACTCGTGAATTTAAAACAATATAATTAAAAACTATATGCTATGCCCATACCTTTAATTAAAAACATTAAAATTTAAAGTTTCCACCAAACTTTTACCTATTACAATAACTTAGAATTAAATAATTTTACGGTAGTCAAACAAAAAACTTTTACCACATCAAATTTATTTGCTTGCAGTTTAATTGCAATCAAAAAACTTTTACCACACGTCAATTTTATTTGCTTGCAGTTTGATTGCAATCAACGGTGGATAATAATGAACTCAATGGGACGGCTCAAAACAATATCGGGAGACCTTTGGTACCGAACTTTACGTCCGAATGGAAAATGGTTTTGGAGAAGCTTAAAAATCTTATTGCATTGGGGGTTTGTACGAAAACCACATTCACAACAAAAAAATGGTCCGATGAGCTTTGATAGTTTTCGGGAATGGTTTTTAAAGTTGCCGTTTTAATGCTGCTGCAAGGCAAGTTGAAATTAATATTTCAACATTCATAATCTGCGCAGCAACTAATACAAAGTTTTCGAATTGACTCGGTACACTTTGTGTCTGGAACATAGGGATATGTTGATGTGTAACTATGGTAGAATTCGTCTCTTTTTGTGTCTGGAACATAGGGATATGTTGATGTGTAACTATGGTAGAATTCGTCTCTTTTTGTGTCTGGAACATAGGGATATGTTGATGTGTAACTATGGTAGAATTCGTTGGAAAGATAAAATTACATTGAAAATTTATTCCAAACACAAACACCATGAAAGACTTCGCTGGCAAAACTGAGATCAAGCCCCCGTAGTCGCTGCGTCAGTGATAGAATACTTACGCAACTAGTTGGTTTGGGAATATATGTGTTCGATGCATCCTCTGAAATCGCCCAACTTATAAAATCCACAAAACTTAATGCACCGCGGACGCCTTAATATTTTGAAACAGTTGATCCACCCATGACAGAAAGGTTCATGTTTGTGATTCACAGGGGTCTATTAAGGTCACATTTGACGAGTACGAGATGTTTCTAGACCACAATTTTAAGCACTGCCTTATCTCCACTGATAGAATTCCAGGTGGTATTTTCATTACAGGTGGATAGCATATTGCCGTTTCTGTTTTCCTTTCAAATGACAACTGGGGTGATGAATGGATGGTAGGTGGTATTTTCATTACAGGTGGACGACATAATTCCGTTTCTGTTTGCCTTTCCAATGACAATGGCGGTGATGAATGGATGGCCGATGACTATGACTACGACGATCACGATAATGATAATGATATTGGGCAGTATGACGATGATGATAATGATATTGGGCAGTATGATGATGATGATATTGATATTGGGCAGTATGATGATGATATTGGGCAGTATGACGATGATGATAATGATATTGGGCGGTATGATGATTACTATGATGAGACTGGGCAGTGTGACAATGACTATACTACCCAATATAATATTAGGCAGTATGACAATGATGACAACAACAATAATGATACTGAGCAGTATGACGATGATGACGACGTTAATCACAGGATGATCAGCATGAACAACTGTTCACCTAGTTATGGGAGAATGGCTGGCAAGGATTACACCCAATGCTTCCAATCGTTCCGAGTTGAGAAAGTGGTTAGTGAGATCTCTAATAACGGCACTTACATACAACGAAAACACTGGCGAGATTTTAACCGGTAGTAAGAGAGGAATTTGTTGACTGTGATCCGTGAAATTACCGTTAGACATGAGCGATAGCTGTTTTGTGGATGATGACAGAGCCCATCAAATTATGTATATTTTGAGGAAAACGAGAAACCTACCTTAAACCGTCCACCAATAATTCTCATAAATGGCAAAAATTAATGGTTTCTTCTTTCATATTATGAATTGAATTACAAATTGTTTTTGTAAAAATGAGATATATAGTAAAGCAGAAAAATGTCTTAATGATGTATGTATAATGCTCTTAGTAGAGTGTTAAATTTGGGTTTGAATAAAAAACTAATTTTTTTAACAGTTATTTTAAAATTTAATTTCATTTTCATGAAAATTAATTTTAGTCTTGTAATAGTTAATTTAAAATTTAATTTAATTTTTATGAAAATCAATTACAAGAAAATTAATTTTAGTGTTGTAATTAATTTGATTTAGATAAACAAAATTGGGGTTTGATGATGTTTCTAATAATTGAGAGATTTGATAAACTAGCATTTACTTAGATGCAAATCAGTGGTGATCTTTATTGTTAATTGGCTTTTGCTCATTAATTTTAGATGAGGAGACTAGATTTTTTAATTACACCAAGATCTTGAAAAATCTCACTCTAATTCTATACGTTGCTTTTTAAGTTGATATCTTCAACACTTATACTAAAGAGTTAGCAACTATCTTTTATATTTTGCAATAGAAAATATTATCTTTGAACAATATCCATAAATATGAGTTAGCAACTATCTTTTATATTTTGCAATAGAAGATATAGTCTTTGAACAATAGCCATAAATATTCTCTCATCCATTTACTTTACAAAATTAGCATATGAGAGTGAATTGTTTTTGTTTTTCTAGTAAGGAAGACAAAAATAAATGAGTTTAGTATTTTTTTTTGCCTAACTCCATCTTTTCCTTAGGGGCTTCTAATCAATTTTGTATACCTAGTGCTATCAACCAATTCCCTATTTTCAAATATTGAAAGTTTCAAATTCAGCTCCATGGCCATAAAAGAATGTTTACAATCTTCCATACCAAAATTTCTTCAACAATTCAAGCACATTCATCGTGCAATTAAGGAACTTTTGATTAATATAACTAATTATTTCAGCTCCAAGATAACAATGAAGTGACACCCATGCTAGCATATTGAAGCCAACCCAAAGTTCTTCCATAACCACTTTGATGCAAAGTTCATTATTTCATGTCATGAGTTGCATTAAAAAATATAATGAAGTTTTTGTTATAACTTTTTTCTAAGAGTTTCTAGAATGAAATTTTGAATAAATTGAGTGGAAATAGTGAAGTACAAGTGAATAAAATTTGAAGTTCTAATTTACCATGAAGCTATGGTTTGTGAGTAATTGTCAAATCACTCTCAAGCTAGCCATCTCATCCAATGTATGCAAGATCCACTAGTGGATCCGAAGTCCCAACTACTTTAATGCCAAAAACAAATTACACCGAAAAAACATATAAATAAATAAAAAACAAAAAAAATAAACTACACAGATCACATATCACATTTATAAAAAAATTACAGATATTAAATATTCTAAATCATAAAAGTCTAATATACTAAAAATAAACAATAACAAATGTAATAAAAAAAACCAACTCATAACTAACTAAAAAGTCAATAAACTAAGAGTATAACTCATCGACCAAACAAATGACAATTCTAAACACTCCATACTCCATTATTCTAGCATAAAAGTCAACTACTTATCATGCACCTCCAAACTAATGCGAAACAGCGCAGTCTGCGCACTTTCTCATCAAACCTAATGGGAAGCATAACCATTGCAGTCTGCGCATTCTTCTCATCAGATACACCTACACCCATTGTCGTGTTTCAATAACAATAATCCTGTGTGCTTCAGTAATTGAGCTTTTTTAGAGTAATTCCCACAACGTTATATTTTATAGATATCTTTCGAATTGTCCATGAATTCAGTGCTCTGCATCTTCAACTAACCGGCAATGAACTCTGCGTTTGCTTATTGTATTATGCTTTGCGTAACCTTGACAGCTGCATTGGCATCTGACAAAAGAACTTCTTATGATTGTAGACTGACCTTGAATATCAGATCATATTTGGACACAACCTCACATTGAAATTTTGCTTTTGAAAAGTTTTATGCACTTGAAATACGCTATACTTCTCATGCTGCAGGCATGCTCAGTATTGAGGAAATTGATGGAAATAGAATTTTATTTTAAATTATATAGAGATATAAAACTAATATTCTTAATTATAAAGATTTAGAGTATTTTATATGGAAATATTTAATTTGACAAAGGTGATTTTCAATTAGCTAAAGGTTTTTTATTTGAAATTAAGGTGGATGGAGATCTCTTCACTTTATATGTTTTTTAACTCACATCCTAGATTGGTTTTCAAGGGAATATGCTATGTATATGCATGCTTATCTATGTTTGTTAGGTTGCATTGGCTTTTAATTAATTTTTAAAAACTATATTCCTACCACATGGCTTCCCCCACCAATTTCCTATTGATTTTCAAAGCATACTTAAATTTAGAAAAATTGTCTTATATCTTGGTTGTAAAGGATAGAAACTCTCAACACTAGTCTTTCTTTGTCATGGCCTCATATTATTAATGGTTAAGTAACATCAAAGTTAATAATAATAATTTTGTTGCAATAGTTAATAATGATATTTTTGTTACCACAGTTCTTTTTGTTATATAATTATGAAGCCTTGGGCTATATCAACCACATTAATATTTTTAAAATTAATAATAATATTTTGTTGCAATAGGTTTTTTATTTATATATTTATGAAGTCTTCCGTTATATCAATGACATTAATATTTAAGCCAAACCTTTTGCTAGAAATCACGTAAGAGAAATTTTTGGTCGACGCGTTTCGAACCAACAAGTGTGGTTGATCTTTAGGACCAAATGAAGAGGCAAACCATGGCAAAGGCTCTCTATTTAAGCCTTTTCCATAGTCTGCATCTTTATCTGGTCATGATGATGAACCACACTTGTTGATTCGAAACGGGTCGGTCAAAATTTTCTCTTATGTGATTTCTACTGAATGACTTTGCTTAATTCATTATGGATCACAGAAGCCTGAATATAGAGACATTAATATTTTTAATGTGGTTGTGTTCGTATGTAAATATACTATCATAACTCACTTCATATGACAGTTGTTCTTGTTAGAGCATGCAATTCCCACTTGCATCAATATGTGTTAATTCTAGGAAATGTTTTAGGCCTAGTGGAGTTGTTGTGTGATTCCCTCCAACTAGTAGTCCTATATTGGTGTGTGGTTAAGATACTCTGTCAATTAATTGATTATGTGTGAAAGTTAGTTATTGTATATTTGTAAGTCACTCTCCATATTTATATGGGTGTAGCCTAACTTATAGATAAGATGACTTTTTCATGACAATTTTTCTGATTAGTTTTAATCAAAATTTGACAAAGATTTTTAAGAACTTGAGTTTAAATTGTTTAATTTGCATAATTCAAGTGCTCCATGGTTTTCAAGGGTTGTAAATCCAAAGATGTGCATAATTCAAGTGCTCCATGGTTTTCAAGGGTTCAAAGATGTGTTTTAAATAACCAAAAATATTGAAATTGTATTGTCTAATTTTGGTGAATTATGATGAAATAGTTTCTCTTATATAAGTTACACTACGCTATTTATATATACCATCATTTGACCAATGTGAACTATATTATGTGTGTTTTGTAAACTCATTTGACCAATGTGAACTATATAGTGTTTTTTCTGTAACTTTGTGTTAGTATCAGAGCCTTAACTTGACCTAACCCATCATGGTAGGTCCCAGGGGCACATGAAACAAAGTTTTGTGTGTTGATGTTTTTTGGTTTTTCCATTATTTAAGCACACTTATTAGTAATTCTATTCAACTACTAACATAGGCTGGTTAGTACGAACCATCACTATATGAACACCCATTGTAGCTTGAGGTTTATTGTGTAGTAGTTGGATTTAGAGTAGAGGTTATTTCAATGATTGAAAAAGGAACATGTCTTAGCAAAGAACTATAAAGAGGTCCTAGAAACAAAGGCTCTTATTGTGAGAGTTGTGTTCTTAATTGACAAGAAATTGAAACCAATTAATGTGATACATTATCCGAACAAAGATGAAAAATCTGATCTACCTAAAGTTTTAATAATAAAAATACATAATGTTTAAAATATAAACATAAATCATCGATATTTTATAAAATTTAATATTTTATTACAATAAAATAATAAAATTATTAACCAAACCAACCAACCAACAAACAACAAACATAATAATAAATTATTTTAATTTTAATAAATTTTTATCTGATGTAATAAATATTTTATTTAAAAACATTTTAAGGTTTATATTTTTGTATTATAATAATATTTTTATAAATATTATAAACTGTATTTATGTAATATTAATTTACTAAAAATAATTTTGATTTTTTATTAAATCTTGTTAAAATCATTTATTGAAACATATATCTATGGTTATAAATCTTATATCACTATTTTTAAAGATAATATTAATAATGCTAATATATTTGATAATTATATATAATATGCATATATTATGAAATTAAATGTTCTAAATATATGAAAAATTATTAATTAAAAAGGTTATATTTTTATTATAGAATTATATTTTTATATTTATCGATATTTAAAGAAATAATGTTTCTTTTAATATTAAAATATTTTAAAACTATGAATTATGTTTTATAGGACTTAAGTAGATGATAAAAAAATTGGGAAAACTAAATTTGATCACAAAGGAATGGAGGGAATCCAATTGCTACTTAATTTTCAACCATCATCCATCTTGATATATTCACCTTTTTCTCACTTTCAATGGTCTCCCTCAACTCCCTATGATGGAAGTGATTAATCTTAGCAATGGCCTAGGAATCCTGAGTACAAACGTGGTGTTTGGGTTTTCTTAGCATTATCAACTAGAGATGAGGAGCATGAATGATTATGCTTAATGTCAGTTGTGTGCTCCTAAATTCTTTGATTGATGGAGTGGCTAGTCTCCCCAATATAAAGCATCTCATAGGAGCAAGGGATTAAGTAAATACCTGTCATGTTTCTAATGTCCACTCGGCCTTTGACGGATCTACGGGAGATCTAAATGGTGTTAAGTATCTTGAAGGTGGTGAAGACCTTATGCTTCTTCAAAATACGAGAAATCTTGTTAGTGGTCTCACGGATGAAGGAAAGTTGGAAAATGGTAACCTAGTCCTCGAGTTCATTTTTAACTGTAGGTCCTTTAGTAGGTTTTTAAAAAATCTGGGAGATGGATTTTCTCATTATCCAAGTGACTCTCATCAAAAATAATCAAACCATGGGTAGCGATTGTGTTAAAAACTCAAAATCTTTGCACCAAATAATGATAACAACATACATGAAGATATTTTTTTCGGTGAGTCATGTTAGGAAAATCCTGGTGTAGCATGGAAACATCTTCCATCCTAGATATAATAACATCAAAGAAAGGAAAGATACCATATACCTCAACTTCCTTTGTGAATTTAATGGAATCAGAATGAGAATTAATATGTTGAAAAAACAAGTTTAACTTGTCCTAACGATGGGGCGAAATGACATAGGTATTATCGACAAACCTCTTCCAAATATTAGGGTGAAATTGAGGAAAATTCAAAGCCTTGGTTTCAAAATCTTCCATAAACAAGTTAGAAACTATAGGGGAGAGTGGATAACCCATGGAAAATCCCCAACTTTGCTCATAGAATTTATCTTGGAAGATGAAAAAGGTAGAGGTAGGTAGATACCAACCAATTTGGAAGCGTAAAAATTAATAAAGTGATTGATATATTTTAAAGAGAGACAATGTTAAATCTCATGAAAGTATCCCTAGGATCTAGCTTAATATGTTTTAGTTCATTCACAATGGTGAAAAGTCCTTAATGTAGGACTTCGCGATGCCAGCAAGGGTCTTGAGTTTCTGGGCTAAGCATTTAGCAAGAAGATAAGTGGGCCCACCTATTGTATTGAAAATGGGCCTTAGTGGGGGCCCATACTTATGTATCTTTGGAAACCCATAGATCCTTGGTGTGAGTGGGTTTCTCTCAATAATATTTTTTCTAAGGGGTTCAAGGGTACTACTAGATCTAATTGCACAAGAGACCTCTTTCAAGATTTTTTTAATAGGATTATTATTGAGATTTTTTTCACTAGAGAGGTGATCTATCCCTTTTCTCATATATTCAACTTTATATAAGATTACAACAAACCCACCTTTATCATCTTTTAGAAAAACACTATTTGATTTATCATTTAAGGATTTAAGGATTTAGGTTTGTTGATGTTACTCTTGGGAGGTTTACATTTCCTAATAACAACAAAACAATCCTATCGTATAACCTACTTAATGTTTTTAGACGGGTCTTTAATCGCACATTCTATGTTACAATTCTTTTTTCAATAGGGATTTTCTTGTAGCTAAGGAAAAATTTAACCCTTTTTCCAAGATGCGATAAATTAGAGGGTTGAAATTTGTACTCAATAAATTGACTACTTTTTTATTTAAAAGGTGAGATATAACATTATAATTAAGAGGGTTTAGGATCATTATAACATTGAGTATTTCATTTTCTAGGGAATTTGTTGAGGATCATAGATACCAAACCAAGAATTAAAATAAGAGATGGGTTATTGAAACATACTTGATGACCTAGAATGATAGGGCTTCTTAGTGTCAATAAAATATTTTTATTCAATATCCTTTCATGTCTCCTTTTAGATAGCATTTAATATAGGTATTGAGGCACAATATTATATGGAATGATCCTTCTCACATATGTTGCATCTATTAAGTGGGAACTCCCTTAGAGGATGTTTCTTTGTGCACCTAGAGTATAATATAGCTAGAACTTTCTCTACTTCCATGTGTTTCTGCTTTGCATGAAAGACACCAAACTGAGAGGAAATCAAGCTCAAAATGTTAGTTTTAAAATTCTCCACAAGGTTCCTAATTTATTCTTTTGTTTTCCCATTATTGGTTGACTTTAGAATCATATTAAAAGTATCATGTGTCATGGCCTTGTTTCTCATTGATCCTCTGGAACTACTTTGAAAAAGTTGGGCAATTTGATCATAACATTCCTTGGATATATCTCCTTTCCCCAAGAGATTTAGCATATCAGGGAAATCATCCTGCATTCGTCTAATAACAATTGTTTTAACTATTTCCTTGTCAAGATTATTATGCTGAGATATTTGCAAATTATACTGAAGGCGCTCTGTTATCACTCAGATTTTCCTTAGAAGTTATTTAAAAGAAGGAAAGGATCTAAGGTAACTACAAACCAATCTTTTAAGTATAGATCCTAGGCTCATGGGATTTGTTTTGTTTTGTTTGGTGGAATTAAGGAAACAGATGGGCAGAACAGGTATTCGGGCCATTGGGCTATGGAGTGAAGTAGTAAAAGTATAACAAGATTTGATTAATCAGTAAGGTAAAAGTTCACAAAGCAAGCTAGCATAGCAGGGACAAATCTGAAAATCTTAACCGGGGCCAAGGGAAATGAAGAATCCTTAATAGGGATTAAGATGAAGAAGGGAGTTTTGGCAAGTAGCAAGGGCAATTAAGAATCTAGTACTAGGAGCCAATAGAGGGAATGAACTACGAAAGTAGGGGAGCAACTAAGAATTCCTAAACTTAAGAAATTTAGTAGAAAACATTGAATAAGAAAACAATTAAAATAGAAATCACTTAAGCTAATTTTGATAGTACTATCCCTTGTTTGCTTTTGAGATTCATAAGAAAACACATGTGATATTTCATAACATAAAGGAAAAAACAATATTCAAACTCAGAGAAATGATACTTATTTATTTCCCACAACGCACATGAATCAAGTGCAATGTCCTTAGATTTATTTAATCCAGTAAACCAATCCAACCTTGATTACAATAGCTCCTTTAGCTCAAAACACAAGTTTTCTGAAATGCTTTTTAATCCATCCTAATTACTTCATTTTGTGAAGTATTTATACAAAACATATTACAAAATATCTCATAACTACACGAGATTTATTGTAGGAAACAAAATTTATCTTCCACATGGAGATAGAGATAGATGGAAAACATATTGTTTGTTGTCCCTCTATTTGTGAATGTTCTAGGTGCTGGAACTTAGATTTGTCTCTTGTAGTTTTCTTTGGTAATTGTGTGCTGGAATTCACTCTTATCGTCACCTACTAATACTCTTTGCCTGTGCTGATACTCTTTACCTATATTTACCAAAATTTACTGTAGTAAACATTTTTAACTCCATAGATTTACTATAGTAACTTATAGTATATCTATCATATTGGTCCACCATTCGTTATCTGGTATTTTCATTCTGATCATCTTCCTATACACTTCATCAGCTTCTATGTACTTTAAAAAATTGGGTCTGTCGATGAATAGGTGCTTCACTTCATGTTATATGTAAAATAGGTTTTCCAAGCCATCATAAAGCACCTTTCCTGTAGGTAGTGATTTTAATGCTGAAGAGCTAGCTTGGATCCCGGCCTATTTGTTTAGTCTCTCAATATAGTCTTCATGTGTCATCAACTTGTCATTTATGACCAATGGGCTTGGAAGTCCTTTCTCTCTCAAAATTCCATACTTGAACACGAAGCTATATATATCTATCTGAATGTTTTGACACCTTTTTTCTAAGTTAAGCATCAAGTTCCTTTTAGTAAGAACTTTCTTAATTTCAACGATGGTAGCTATTCGATCCTCAATTTCTAATTGCTCTCACTGATGCAAATTTCTTCTGTTCAAAAAAATAATCAATTGATTCGCCTCTTCAAGCCTATCTCCCAATTCTTCTTTGGTCTTCTGTAGAGCTTCCATAGCTATCTTGAATAGTTCAGTCTGAAAAAAATTATCTAGATAGAAGGCCAAATATCATTAATGGAATCAATGATATTGGCCCACAACATATGTCTCATATCTCCCAGTGATTTTTCTAGTGTTAAGTCCTTCTCCAGGACTCTAATTCTTTCCTCCATCCTTTTGTTTTTCCTTTCTTTTTCTTTCTTATGAATTTGTGCAAGTTCATAGTTTGTTTCCATACTTGATATTTTTTCGTTGAGGTTTTTCAATTAAGTAGCTTGGATACTCATCTGTTCCATGTCTTTGATCACTTCATCTATTTTTTCTACTGTTGTTCCTGCATTGGTTGATGTACCTGTAGTTGGAATAGTCTATGATACTGGTAATGTTGTCATTGGTGGAAGTGTTGATGCCAAAGAAGTTGCTAGAGTGGAGGGTACTGCTGTAGAAACTGTGGGTATGACAGTCTGAGGGGCAGTGGCCAGATCACTCTACTTACACTGTATTTCTTTCTCCAATTCCTTTTCAGTTTCTTTTAATTGATAATTTAACTTAAGGACTAAGTCCATGAGTTCTTCCTCCTTTTGTTTCTCTATGACTTCTATAGTTTCAGGATGGTGGACAGGAGGGATCTTATGCTGCTTCTTTAATGTAGCTATATCATCATTTCTCTTCTTAATCAGTTGTTTAGCTTCTTTGTCATCTTTAGGATTGTGTCCCAATTCTATCACCAGGTCTTCTAAAGTTTTTATTCTGATGTCTTTAGCCTGAGAGAGGCCTTTTCCAGTTGCAGTTGTGTTGTGGTGTTGTGCAATGAATTTTGTAACTAATGTGTTGTGATGGACTTATTATTCAATGTGGAATAGACCATTTCACCAGTCAGCTTGTGCAGTTCTATTTGTTCAATTGGATGGATATCCTTTACCAAAACTTCAAAATCACTCTTCAAATAGTTAGCCATTGATCTTGGCTATTGTACAGTTGGTTTGAGGAAGCTCATTTGCATTTTTCGTTCCTTTATGTCAAAAGATGACATAGGCCTAGTTTGGTTAGTTGGAGCAATTTTGAGGTAGTGAGCATAGGTTTGAGCTTTTAATTTCTCATTCCTTGCTTTAACTTATTTGTATTTTCCTTTAATGTCTTGGCTCTATTCAGAGAAATCTCTGAAATAAGACACCTTTGTGCTTTGTTGTATTTCCAATGCTTGTATATGTGAGGTGGATGGTGTACAACCTGCTGGGATAGTCTGCATACTGTCTATCTTTTCTGCCACTGTGTTGCCTGTGGTCTCCTCGGTATATTCTTCTTCTTTGTGGCTTGCTGGAAGGAGTGGCCTCTTCCCTATCTCTTTTAAGATTTCTTTCCTCATTGAGGGAGTCTGCAACCGAGGAGGGTTGCTCGTGATTTGCAGAGGTTGAGCGAGCTCCTTTGAGATTTTGGGCTTCTCAGATTCTTCTTGTTGTTCTGAAGCTTCTGCCAATTCGGAGGTTCCTTGTTGCTCTGATGGTTGTGTACTAGGTTCCTGTGACTACTTTCTTGATGAAGTTTCTCCAAACACTTGTACAAATGAATCCTCATCAAACCTTCTTTCTAAGTCCACCATTACATTGTCAACTTCAACTTGTGTGCTATCTTGATCTATTAGAGTTCCTTCCACTTGTTTTGATTGATTGGCACATTGTTCAATTTCTGGGATCCTATGGTCGATATAAGGAAATAATTTATGTTTCTTCCTCTTGCTACAAATGAATCTGTGAGGGTCATAGGCCCAGATGAAAATCTTTTTTAATTTCAATCTCTGGAGGATTTCATCTGCATCCTTTCCAGCTTCTTTATTATTGAAAATAAATGGGCTTAGGTGATCCTTTATTCTCAGCTGGGCCTTGTTGTTGGTCTTGACAAAGTGAATCTCATCAGAATTTATCATTTTCCTATAGTACTCTAGAGAAAATAATTGCATGGGGAAATATTTAGGTAATCTATAAAGAGGCAACTCACACCCATAAATTCTGATATCGGTATGGGTTTGGTATAAATACCAATCCCCAACTTTGTATTGTTTGGAAATTTGGAGAACCCTCTTAATGTTTTCACTAATTCTGGGAGGGGGACTTCCTATCAACATTGTAGTCATAGGATGTACAAATTGGTCAATACAATTTATAAGTGGATAGGGAGAAGAATAAGACCTGTGGAAAAGAGAAGTCTAGAAGATGACAGATCTAGAATTCCTTCTGGTATCAAGCTTTTGTATAGAGAAGGGAAACCTATGAGTCTGATAGAAAAGAAACAAATGATATAGGACTGATGAATACTTGAACACCCTCTCATTTTCAAGTCTCATAAACTGATCATGCATTTTATCTGCGATGAATTTGGCATAATCAAAATTGATTGTAGGAGGTTGACCGGGGGTAAAAATAGACATACCAACTAAAGTAGTCTCATCTTCATATTCATTAGTGGTAGAACCCAAAATGCTTGATAGCATTGTTGTGATGTCTCTACCTAGATCAAAAAATAAGGCTGACATGTAAGGAGGGGGGTCCTTTGGCATGTGTTTTTCTTCAGAAATGAAGGTCTAGAGGATTTGGGTACTTCTAGAACTAGACAACTTGGAGAATCTTTCAAGAAAATCAACAATGGACATGGGGGTTAGGTCTTGACTAGGCTGCAACTGTAACATCTCGTTTATGGACTCATCTGTAATGGTGAAAAGGATTTTCTGGTCTAGGGACATTACAACTTTCGTAATAGGGTCATAGCTTGCATGACAGTAATGAATAATTTCTGGAAAGACATGAATACTCAGGAACTGATACTTGGGTAGGTTCGATTCCTAGAGACCTATCCTATCTACATGGTTGAAGTAGATATCCCGATATTTGCAATGCAATTTCAAAGGGGTTTCGTCAAAGGTGAGGAATTTTATCTGGGAATCTTTGTCAGCCAGAGGAAGAAGTTCTAAATTTCTATGGGGAGTGGTAACTAGCATGACATTTAAGGCAACTAGAACATCCATCCTCGGTTCTTGCAGATTTCAAGGATGAGGGTAGGGAATTTAAGGAATTATGAAGAACTCGGTCATTTCAGGGAGTCTTTAGACTGTCAAACAACTTACTTTCACTAAAATACTTGGTTTTTATAGTAATTTAGTATAGGTTCAATACGAAAATGGGGTTTCTCAGTAAAACGGGTAAATACCTAGTGATGGTTGCATGAAGGGAGAAATGACTCTGGTGCGCTATTTGCACGGACCACATGGGTCTGCAATGGCAATATGGAGTTCATTAGATTCTAAAGGTTGACAGTTGGAAGTAGGCTAACAGCTTGAACATACTCTGAGTGTGCATGGAGAACAAAAGATCCTTTTCTAGGTAAAATAAAAATAATGAGTATTTTTGGGTTTATTGGAAAAGTCAATGTTTTTGGTGTGTATAATGGAAATGTGACAGTTGGCGCTGGAAAGTGACAGTTGGAACCAACTGACAGAAATGATGTTTTGTCATTTAGCGAACGTGGTAAGCGTAGGTAGTAAGCAAAATTTATCACACTGCTTATGAGGGTATGGCGGTATTGGGAGAGGTCTGCCTGATGCCATTCATCAGGCGACACGTAGCGGTGGGATAAATAGTAAAACCACTCACATCAGTTGGGTAAAGGTTGGCATCAGAGGCCGCCTAATATGAGTGTCAGCTGTTAGATCTAAACGGGTCAGACCGTACAATGGTTGGGAAGGGGACTTGATTGTGATTTAATGGAGGGGCCCGATGGGATAGTAACTATGGATTAGGGAGATTAATGATGTCGGGATCGATGTGATTGGAGGAAGCTTCTTAATTAATCACATATTAATTAATTAATTCCTTTTTAATGCAACGGAGGGTTGTAGGTCTTAATTGATCACAGATAGGCTAATTATTTATTGATCAATTAATTCATATAATTATTTCTTTATTGGGGTTTATATTTCAAACCGGGGTGGGATATTAACATAAGGGATTTTAATAATACATATGGGGACCAGGCGTATTTTCTGGGAGTTAACTATAATAAATTAATGTTAATATGAAATGAAAACGAAAATAAGAATGCGCTAAGTAAAATGCTTCAAAATATATTCACATTTTCACATTTAAACATTATAACTTAGGCTTAGGTGCATTCTGTCGGTTTTTTCTGTGAAAAGGGGTTTTGTATGGGAATAATTACTTTTCCCAAGCAAATAGTGATTTTACTTTGGGAAAAGGGGGTTTGAGGGAAGATGAATGAATTATGGACGGGGTGAATGTTGATGAGGCGGTTTTAACACTTGGAACCTGTAATTCGTTTGGGCCAAGGGTCCGGTCCCTCCAAAAGTTAGATAAATGCTTCAAGCCCCTTTGAATTAAGGTTTTAGGTGCTTTTATTGTTATTTGTGGGAAATTAGTGATATTAGGGGTAGAAGGAATGAGGAAATTAATAACCTGACTTTGTAAATGCCTCATTGTTATCCATATTTTTAAAGTATTATGATGATGGAAGTAAATGATATTAGTTTCAACTAATCATTCATCATACACCATTCTGTGACCATTCATCTACTTACCCACCTGCACACCCTACCATTTTTTCTACATTTTATTAGGGCACACTTAAGCTGGAAAGCCCTTATGAAACATTTTCTTTCTTTTACAATGGAAATCTGTCTAAGTCTATCCTTATTACATCCAAGGGCTCAGATTAAATAGTTCAGCTCCTTTTATTCACTCTACCTATCTACTCATCTGCCAATATTAGATAGTTTGGTCAGATTTTATTCTCTATCTATAGACAGAAATTGAAAACATGAAATAGTCAAGTTTACACTATTTGACTAACATGGATTGTGGCATAAGTAACAAATTGCACACAATCATTATTATACAAAAAATAAAATAGCAGTGGCATTTTGACTTGCACACTTTCATGGTCTTTCCTTTTTCTTTCGGGTTCACTTTCCCTCTTTTTGACCTTTCTCATTCTTTTTTTGTCCTTTGATTTTTCTTTTAGGACATACCCACTTTACATTTTTTTTATTTTTTTTATTTTTTACAAATATGGAAAACATTTGCAGAAGCAAAGGTATGTACATATTTTGGAGATAACTAAGTCAATCATAAATTATGACACATATTGGTATAAGAAAATAATAATGGCTCCACTTGGGGATGGCTTTCCCTGGTGGAAAGTCAAGAAATGTAGACCAATGGCCTTCTGAGAGATTGTGATTTTACTCTCTAATTTACTTTTATTCTGTTGCTTTATTGATATCTATGATAGTGACAATATTCGAAGCTTAGGGCCTTCTCTTTGAGCTTTAACTCCACAACTTAACCATCCAATCAACACTTGAACATTTTGGAGGATATATTATGTACAACTGAAATTGATAAAATTAGTAACTTGGATCAATGTAGTGCTTCAACATTTGACCATTGACTCGTCCTCCTTCTAACTCTGCACCATTTAACTCTTTGAGAAAATAAGAATCATTCCCTCTAAAGGCATATATCATGTATGGACCTTTCCACAGGAAGTCAAACTTCCTATGTTTTGGTTTGTCGACCCCTCTGGAGTCCCACTTCAAAACTTTGTCACCAAGATAGAAGTCTTCTGCGTTGGTTCTTTTATAAAAATTTTTCTTAAGTTTTTCTTGTAGTGCTTGGGCTCTAATGTATACTTCCTCCCTGGTTTGATGCAAATGAATGGTCTGATTGATTCTCCTCTGAATATCATTTGGCTCGACTTGGGATTCCTACAGTAGTTTCATTACTGCTATTCCTAATGATGAAGGGAAAAGTGCTTCCATTCCATAGACTAACTGATAGGGACTCGTACCAATGGATTTCTCAGTTGTAAGACTATCTGCCCACAAAGCATTTATCAGTTTCTTGTTCCATGTTTTCTTATTGTCTTCCAACAATTTTTTAATAATATTCACTGAGCTTTTGTTGGAGGATTCTGTAAGTCCATTTCCTTGGGGATAAGAGGTTGTAGAGTGACCAAGGGTTATATGGTATTTATGGTAGAAATCAATCATCCTTTTTTATTTAAATTCTTCATCATTGTTTGTGATAATTTTGTCTGGACTGCCAAATCTAGATAGAATATTGGCCTCTAGAAAATCTATGATGATAGTATTAGTGGCTTGTCTAGAGGGAATGGCTTCTATCCACTTTTTAAATTAATCTGTGGTAGTCAGTATCCATCTATGTTGAGTAGAAGAGGCGGGGTGAATTTCGCCAATGAAGTCTAGATCCCATTATTGAAATGGTTTTTCAGTAGAAATGGGTTTCAAAGGTAAAGGCAAAGTATTTCTTTTTCCTTTAAAGATCTGACACTTGTGGCAGGATGTTACAAGCTTTTTTACATCAGAAAACAAGGTTGGCCAATGAAATCCAGATCTTAGGATTTTATCAACTGTTGTCTTCTAGTAGAGGTGTCCTCCACAATCACCTACATGAAATTCTTGTAGTACTTTGTTCGATTCTTCCTTAAACAATTTTAAAAAATGCCTTCATGATTTTTCCAAAATAAAGTATTATCCATTATGTAAAATTTCAAAGGTTTCATTTTCAACAACCTACTTTTAGTTCTGGACAACCCTCGAGGAGCTTGTAAATTTTGTAGAATGTATATTATATCAGCATATCAAGGTGAGTCTAAAAAGGCTTGGCTTATCTATGGAGTCGCCATCTCCTCGTCATTATCTAGTCCTAGAATAAAATTTATACCTAGGGCTTCACAATTTGTTTCAGCCATAAGTTTAGCCAGCCCTGGGCCTTTGATTAATTTTGTAGGTTTAATCTCTATGTCATACTCTAATACGATAGCTATCTACTTTCCCCTCTTTCCATCAATTCCAATCTGCGTTAGAATGTCTTTGACTACAACATTGGGAACATAAGCTACAACGTGAGAATACAAGATATATACTTTGAAATCTTTGATTGTTTGTACCAAAGTAAAAGCTTATTTTTCCATTATGTTATACTTTAAGGATGAATCACTTAGAGCTTTACTAAACAAGGCTATTGGTTGTTCGAATCCCTGATCATTCTTTTGTAGTAAAACTGCAATAATACTATGTTCAGATGCAAAAGAAAAAATGACAAATTCTCTGTCAAACATTGGACTTATGAGGACTGGTGTTTGATTCAAGGCTAGTTTTATATCTTCGAATGATTTTTTAGCCTCTACTATCCATTTAATAGTTGAATCTTTCTTCAACATGTTATTTAATAGTCTAATCAATTCAGCTACGTTCGAGATGAATATTCTTAAAAAATTATTTTTCCTAAAAATGCCTAAAGTTCTTTAATCTTCCTGGGGTGAGCTATTTGCAAAATAGTCTCAATCCTGGTTGGATCAATCCAAATTCCATCTTTGGAGATAATGTGGCCTAATGGTTTTCCTTCTTCCAAACCAAATAAAGATCTTTTAGGATTTAGCGAGATGCCATGTTTCCTACACTTAATAAAGACCTGCCTAAGATGATCCAAATGCTATTGATCTGACTTGGAAAACACTACGATATCATAAAGGTATATAACTAGGATATAAAGTGAACATGCTTGACTCTTTTCCTTCCACTCATTCATTTCCAAATTCTTTATACTTTTAATATTATAAAATAAATGATTGCTCCACTACATATTATTTCAACCATATATAATTATTAGGTGCGTCAATATCAACATAGTGGAAAAAACAACATTACACCACCACAACACATGCAAGCATTCTCCAATGTAAACAATATGCACACAACATATGAAAATAATGCAAGAACATGTATGCGACATTCACTCTGTAAAGCCATATATATGTTCAAATTCATCTTTTCTTTATGTCGTTGCGTCAACCTTCTTCAGTCTTGTCTTGTTTTGCTATCATGGAATCTGCCTTTGCTATCATGGAGATTTTCCTTTGCTTTCATGGAGTCTTGCCTTTGCATCACAACAATTCCCTTTAATAACAAACTAGCGCCACCAAAAATTATTCATTAAACAATATCTACAACATTATCCAAGCATCAAGCCATCAACATGCCAACATCAATATTGTGTCAGCCCATCAATGTATCTGCTTCTCCTTTGTGCCATTCTCCTGCTTACCTTTCTGTTCCTTTGCCATCAATGACAATATTGCCAACATATACTACTAACAACATCCTAAAATATTCCATGGAGGTGAAATTACCACCTATCGAACTGATAATTATGTAAAATTAAATTAAAATGATGGAATTTCTATTCCAAAATAAACCAACTTATCGAACATAGTTAAAAATAAATAAATCAAATAAATTATAATATCTAAGAAAAATAAATAGGCATCAAATTTTTTAATGTATATTCTTTTTATTCATTTAATATAAAACAATAATTAACAAGGACTACATAGTAGCTAGTACCTTCAGTTTAACTTAAATATAGACACATAAAATTTTTATAAAAAAATAAAACAACTAATAAAATATTGTATTGTGGAATGCCACCACAAAAAATTAAGAAATATGATTAACTAGTATTGTTTACATTACCATAAGAAAGAAAGAAGGAAAATTATTATAATGTCCACAAGGCTAAAGATAGATTATGGGACAGACTGCTTCTTCATCGGGTTGATGTATTTGACCATTTTCTTGTGAAACCTCACAATAAATGCTCATAGCTTCTTGACAAACCCCTTGCTAAATGGATTATCCCAAGAGCTAGATGCTAGAATATCTACATAACTTTCCTTGTTGTCTTTGAAGGCCTCACATTCTAAAATGAAATTCTTTTCTATTTCCACTTTTCTAGAAGAACAAAAAATATATACTCTTTCCTCCCATGCTTCTTTTGTCCTTTTCCAGTACCTTGTTTCACAACAGAGTTGATGAGAATTAATCCTTAACCGAGCAATAAGAATTTTGGCTCTCCAAGAAATATTGGCCTCTATGTATGCTTTTTGTTGATGATTATGAGTGGGATTAAAACACTTCAATATGGTATTTTTTCTTTCCCCTAGCTCTTTATCCCATGTACCCTTGTGGAACTTATCCATAACAAAATATTTTATCTCTTCACTATTTATGAGACACATGTTCAACAAAATACCCCATTTAATAAACCATCTGTTATTTTTCTCCATCTAAGTATTTTTTCTTTTGCACAATATGTCATTAAGGACAACCTTAGGCCATCTGCACTCTTCCATTTACTCACTTTTCTTTAAATACCTTATGATTCACACAATAGAAATTTCTTCAATAAGAGAAGCCCCTCTTTCAGTTAACAAAATAGAGTAAAGAACTACACTTGTAATTTTGAATTTGTTTGTAATCAAACGCTTCTCAATTTGTTTACACTGCATGTTAGATGTACTGCTCTCCCACACTTCACAACCATAGAGAATCACTGGAATCACTAGAAACCCAAAATGAGTTTGAGTGGTTTTCAAGTCCCATAACTCTTCATCTCTAAACCTATTTTGAAAAGCATAAAGTGCTTTCCAATCCCCGAAAGTTCTTTTATTTCAATTATGAGGTATTTGTAATCCACAACTTCTCCCAAAATGTTGCCTCCCAAGTGGAACTTATGTTGGTTATGTTTTCTTATTTTAGAGAAAACCATTACTTTCATTTCTCTAATATTGACTTGCATCCCCACCCTTCTACAAAAATTCTTAAGGGATAGTAAGTGCTTTTGCAAACCAAGAACAGATTTAGCGATCATAATAAGGTCAACTACATACAAAAGATGCCTTACAAAAACTTGCAAAAATGGATACCATCACCCCCTTGTGAATTTAACCACTCCTCAAACCACCTTGCTTGACTTGGATATCGCTTCTAAAACTTTCAGAAATGCTTGCTGAAGTTCTAGTTTCTATTTTCACCTTTTCATATAGCATATGTGCAACTACTCTCAAATATAAACACACTTTTAACGTATTATTATTATTTCGTAATTGAACCCACATATAAACTCCACTTCCGTAAAACCAATATTGAATTTATATTTTGTTTATTCATAATAATTAAATCAATTTTTAACTAGGGGAAACATTGACATCAGATTAAATTTGTTGAATGTTAAACGTTAACCATTTATACTTTGTTGGGAACTTCTGATAATTCCAGAATAGACAAATAGAGAATAATACTCTGTTTTTCACACTCTCTTTTTAACACAGGAAATTTAAAAAAAAATCATTTGCGGAATATGGTGTTTCAGTAACGCATAACTGGTGTTTTAGCAACACTCTGGTTTTGACGCAGCAAAAAAAAAATAATATTTTATGATAACAGAGTTTCAACAACACACAAGAAAAGGGACTTTGTATTCATTAACAATACTTCCTCTAACAGAGGGATTACAACAAGGCTGCTTCAGAGGCAATTCAAAAAATTCACTCTGTCAAAAAAAATTACATTATTGTGTCTGCACTGTTGTACATTACAGAAAGCAAAATACTGTGTCTCCTCTGAAAATCAACACACTGTCTTTGCACTACTATGTCTGCACTTTGCACTGCTGTGTTTGCACTGTTGTGCATCTACAAAACACTCTATTTCACCTCAAAAATCTTACACTGGTGTGTGTAAATTTTTCATTTATACATACGCGTTGCTGCATATTACAAAAAGAAAAACTATCTCTGTACTGCTGTGCATTACAAAGAACACTCTGTCTCTGGTCAGCTCACACTAAGAAAGAAAAAAAACATTACATTTCATATACGGCAACCAAATTGTGTGAACCAAAAAAAAACTACTTGAAATTTTTATGACAAGACTAGAAATTAAAACAAGGTATGGAGGGGCTGACAAATAAGTTTAATTCCTAAAATTTCTGGATGTTGCAGTACATTCTCCATGTCCGCAGTAAAACCTGATATTTACTATTTTTACCAACTCTAATAAATTACCACCATTTCGTGAATGACCACCATTCCGTAATAAATCATTGTGTAATGGTGAATTCAGGCAAGGACTGGAGCTGCAGTTATTTAATGGCGGATACATCATTGTAGGGTATGGAAAAGGACTGGGCATGCAGTTGAAAATAATATTTCAACACTCCCCTTTAGTTTCATCTGATGGGTTATCAGTCATACCCAGACATTTTCTCAAAAACTCAAAACTTTCTGTCCCAATGGTTTGGTTAGAATTTCTCCAACCTTCTCCTGAGTTCTGCAATGTACTAAAACAATTTCTCCATTGCTTACCAATTCCCTGATGTAATGAAACCTTGTGTCAATGTGTTTCTTTCTCTTATGAAACACAAAATTCTTGGATAATGCAATAGTTGAGCTATTGTCACAATAAATCACAGTTCCTTTTGCCTACTCTTGGCCTAAACTCCTTAACATCCTTCTCATCCAAACTGCTTGACATGCTGCTACTGTAGCTGCCTCATATTCAGCCTCTGTTGTAGACAACGCTACAATAGGTTGTTTCTTAGAAGCCCATGAAATAGCTCCTGAACCCATGTGAAAAACATAACCGGATGTGCTTTTCTAATCATCTACACTTCCAGCCCAATCACTATCAGTGTATCCAACTAAATCTAAACATTCTAAAGCACTATATAAAATGTCAAACCTTTTAGTACCTTTAACATACCTCAGAATTATTTTTGTTGCCTGCCAATGTGCTTCTTTTGGCCTCTCCATGAATCTGGAAATTAAACTAACAACATGCATAATATCCAGCCTAGTTGCAGTCAAATACATAAGGCTGCCAACTATGCTCTTGTACAAACTAGGATCAAAACCTTTGTTGCTGTCCTCTTTGTTGAGTTTTAATCCCATCACTGTGGGAGTGATTTCTGCCTTGCTGTCCTGCATATTAAATATTTCCAACACTTCATTTACATATTTTGCTTGTGAGATAAAGATCTCATTTTCATTTTTATCTACTTCCATTCCTAAGAAGTATTTCAGCAAACCCATGTCAGTCATTTCAAATTATTCTTTCATGACTGTTTTGAAATTTTCAATGAGATAATCATCATTACATGTGAAATAACATCCTCAACATATAACACAACAATTAGTATTTTACCATCCTTTTCTTTCATGTAGAGGGTGGGTTATCCCTCAAACTTTTCAAATCCATTTTCCAGTAGATAGGAATCTATCCTGTTGTACCATGCTCTTGGTGCTTGCTTCAGCCCATAAAGAGCTTTCTTCAATCTGCACACTTTGTGCTCTTGGCCTTTATTTTCATAGCCTAGAGGTTGTTCAATGTAAACCTCTTCCATTAACACTCCATTGAGGAACGCTGACTTCACGTCCATTTGGTAAACTTACCACTTGTTTTGTGCTGCTATGGACAACACTGCTCTCACGGTTTCCATTATAGCAACCGCTGCGAAAGTTTCCTCATAGTCTCTCCCAATGCTGCTTATATCCTTTGACAACAAGTCTTGCCTTGTGTCTTTCTATTTTGCCTTCAGCATTACTCTTGGTCTTATAGACCCATTTAACTCCAATGACTTCCTTTCCTTTTGGTAGTTCAACTAAATCCCATGTCTTGTTTCTTTCTATGGCATTGATCTCCTCATCCATAGCTTCTATCCATTTCCTATCCTTAATAGTATCTTCGAAATGAATAGGGTCATCAACATGACAATATAAAGCAAACAAAGAATTCATACCTTCATTTGTTGCCTCTTGTTCATAAATATCACTTAAATTTCTGAACTTCTTACCTCTTTCATTTGGCGTACAAGTGCTTGAAGAAGCACTTGAATTTCCTCCTCGTGGTGTGCTTGGAGAAGCACTTTCATTTCTCCTCAAGGGTGTCTCTTGCTGCCCTTGTGTTGGTGCTACTGTTTGGGGATGTGTTTCAGCCATCTCCTCATCATCTTCATCATGAGACAAACAATTTGTAACATTCACTGTTTTCTCTATGCTTCCATCCCAAGCTTCCTCCTCAATGAAATGAACATCTCTGCTCACAAAAAACATCTTGGTAGATGAGATATACAACCTGTAAGCTTTGGATTCCTCACTCTATCCAATGAAAATACATTTCTCCCCTTTGCTGTCCAACTCCTTCCTTAGCTAATCTGGAATGTGTGCATAAGCCACACATCCAAAAACTTTCATGTCGGTGACTCCTTGCTTTCTCCCACTCCATGCTTCTTCCGGCACTCTGTTCATCACTGCTTTTGTAGGGCATCTATTCAAAATGTATGCTACACAATGTACACCTTCAGCCCAATAATCATTTGGCAAATGCTTTGCCTTCAACATGCTCCTCGCCATATCCATGATTGACCTGTTCTTCCTTTTAGCAACTCCATTTTGCCGCAGAGTGTACCTTTTGGTAAACTGTTTGTGAATTCCATTTTATCTACAAAAACATAGAAATTATTTGGAGATATACTCACCTCCTCTATTACTTATTAGAACTTTAATATGTAGCCCACTTTGGTTTTCTACAAGTGCTTTCAAATTTCAAATTTTTTCAAACACTTCACTTTTGTTCTTCATGAAATAAACCGAAGTTTTTCCAGTAAAATCATCAATGAATCTTAGAAAATATTGGTTTCCTTCTAGTGATGGAGTTTGCATCAGTCCACATAAATCTGAGTGCACAATCTCTAAGGTTGCTTTTACCCTTATGCTTTTCCCGGATGGAAAACTTTCTCTATGTTGTTTCCCCAAGATACAACCTTCACAAAGGTTGTCCCATTTCTCTATCAATGGTAATCCTCTTACCATTCTTTTTATAATCAACAAGTTAAGACCTACAAAGTTGAGATGTCCAAATCTCAAATGCCACAACCAATTTTCATCCTTTGGTACGCTTTGGAAAGCCTCTTGTGACATTGCTGCTATTACTTCTTTATTTTTCAAATCTGTCTTTATTGTGAGAGGGAACATCTTGTTCCTTGTCATCTTCAGTTCAGCAATACATCTTTTGTTGGGTGCTCTATCCATGATGGTGCATACATCATTCACAAAGAAAACATTGTACCCCTTTTGAACAAGCTGACCAATACTCAA
>APFE030898406.1:0-21805 GCA_000404065.3 Pinus taeda
TAAACTATTCAAAAAAATAAACTAACCTATCACCCTACTTCTAACTCATTCCATTCGTTTTAACGCATTCGAATGAGTTTGAAAACATAATGTAAACTTTATAATCGAGACTTGATTAATGCCCCATGCTTTTTCGCAATCGGTCATCGAGAGGATGGAGGTATCGGTGATCGGGGTATGGAATGAGATAGGTATCGGTGATCGGGGTATGGAATGAGATGTGCTGATTAAAACCTCTCATTCGATCCAAAGCCTCGGTGCGATGATTTTTTTATTATTTTTTATTATATATATTTTATGTATTAAAAATTAAATCAATTATATTTAATATATTAATAAATTTAAAATTTAATATTAAATATTAATTTTTTTTATTTTGGTTTTATTTTAATGAATTTTAGTTTCTAAACTATAACCACTTGGAAAATAAAATAAACTATAGCCATTTCAAAATTCTAGATTTTCCAGATTAGTAATCAATTTTGAAATTGGAGTAAATTACTAAAATCTCGATACTTCATTATTTGGCTGAAAAATGAAAATGTTAGTAATAACTAACTAGGGGTTAAGATTTAAAATAACTGCATTATTCAGCTAATTTATTTACAAAATGCAATATTGTACATTTTTTTTGCATTTTTAACCGAGGCTAGATAAATGACGAGACTTCAAAGGAGTAGCATTTTCAAACCAGTTGACCAAATGAGGTGAAACAAATGTCAATGGGAAGCTTATAAAAATCGATTCTAACAATGCAATCAAAACAAGAATCCAAAGAAAATGAAAAATTAACAAAAGCACAGGATAATCAACTAAATAAAAATCCTAAAAGGTGTTTCGCCAAAATATTTATAGAAATGGTCCCCATTATTTGAAGTGAACAAACCAATAATGGGGGGGGGGGGTTGTGTTTTTACCTCAACACCTTATGATTTCCAAACTAATAATTTTTGTATAAATGTAGGAAACATAAGTGGTGATGAAACACTTGCAAAGTATGACAGGGAACTTGCATTGTTGGAATATTTGCACGAAAATTTGGGGTATGATAGTATGATTGCAAAAGAAGAAGTTCAGTATGGTGGACAAGGGCAAGAAGACATCATTAGGACAGATGGTGTGGAAGAGAGACTAATAGGTAATCTCATGAATTCTTTTGAGAATTCGGAACAACATATTGATGTGCTGACAGAGGAGAAAGAAACATTGCAGCAAACTGAATTGTTGCCAAAGGGAGATAAGACACAACAGCCTTGTGTTTTTTTCTTAACAAGTGTTTTGTGAGTACAGGTTTTGTTGCAATTGATAGAGGAGATTTGGCACAAGTGAACAACCAAATAAAGGGGAAAGAAAATAATTCTATAAAAGAATCCAATCCATGGAACGAAGATGTTAAATTGCTCGAGAGAGTGTTGAACAGTCATGACTTAGTCATGAAAGAGAATAAAAATGATAGGGAGGCAGCAAATAAAGCAAGAGTCAACATAGCAAGAAAAGCAAGAGTTAGAATAAGAGTCATAGCAAGTGTTGAAGCAAGAGCAAGCAAACTAAAAGTTGGAACAAGAAAAATAGAAGTCAACAAGTAACCAAAGCAAAAGTTGAAGTAAGTAAATAAAACCAGCAACAGATTGAAGAACTAGTGGACATCAGCAACCTGAAGAAAAAAGGAGGCAGAAATACAAAGCAGAAAATGGACCAGTCCAAAGATGTACTAGAAATAGACATTGAAGAAATGTGGTAGTTGATGATGAAGCAGACCAAATGGAGGAAGATGGTAGCAGCAGGAAGCAATATCAATTAGAACTTGAACATGATTGACAAGAATAAGAAAATGGAATAAAAGACAATAGAAGTACAGTAGACACTAGCAACAAGGGAACAAAGCATGTGGACTGTTACAAAACAAAGTGTGGTATCCAAGAAGACAAAGACCAAAAGACACATGATCAGGAGATCATAAATACTTTCTACCTCGGAAGTCTGATGTAGGAGCATCTAACCCCCCCAATCAAACAAAGGAATCCAAAGCACGCATGGACCATTGAGCTAAACAAGGGGACTTTCTGTTTAAAACAGAGCTTAAATGATGGAATGGATAAGTCTCTAGAAGACTTAATTAATTGTAATCTACCATATGTATTCTATAGCAAGCTTTAGGGCTTTAGTTGAGAGATTTGAGGAAAGAATGTGATCAGATCCTTTACAGTGATCCGATCCAATGTTTCCATATAAATATGTGTGATGAACCAACGTGTTCTATAAATATATGTAAGCCTATGGGCAGGAAAAGAAGAAGAGAGGCCACAAATAGTTGAGGATCAAGCCTGTATAAGAGACAGAAAGTCCTAGTTTGTAATCGTTATGTATTTTTATAAATTCAAAGTTTGGTTTTGATCCTGGAGAAGTGTATTCCGAGTGTTGAAATTGTTATAAATTGGAATTCTGCAATAATTGTATGCATGTAAAGTCAGTGGTGAAGCACAGAGAGGAGAACGATTCAGAAAATTCATAAGTGACCATTGAATCCAGTTGAAACATCAGAGCGGCAATCTGGAGAGGAAGAGAAGTTGAGAGCTCGAGAAGTTGAGTTCAGAATAGTAGTCAAGCGGCGGAAACAGAAGACTTGGAACCTTTGAAGAAACCCTTAGAGGAGAAGCTAAACCATGGGAAACTGAAGACTTAGTGGAAAAAAACTAAGTAAAAAGAAGAGCGATGCAGTAAGTTATTAAGTGCATAGGAGCCGTTTGATCACATGGATCAACGGTCCAGATGATTTTGCTAAAGAGGAAGGGAAAACATTGCATCAACGGAATTCTTTATGGAGATTAAGTCACGCAACCCAAAATCCATTTTACACTGAAAATTAGTGCAAAACACATTCGGAACTGAGTTCCCGATGTGAAATATTATAGGGGTCATTTATAGCCTTATCGGGTTCGAAGAACTGATCGGATCAGCGGTTTGAAGAAGTCAAGGCCCAGTGTAAAGGAACGCCAATATGCGATTGACACATATGTGTTCAAAGTAAGCTCAATTAATCTAGTTCATTTTGTTTAAACACCTCTATTATTGAGAGATCACAAGTTCTATTCTCTAAAAACTCTTTGAAAAATCATCATCATCATCATATTTCAAAACATTCTATTAACATTGAATATCTATGTTTAACTTTAAAGAAATTACAGTCTCCTAAGTAAAAAAATATATTAATATATTAAAACACTTGCACATTAATTTTTACATTAAAGAAACTATGTTTGCCCATTAAAAATTATATTATTATATTAATACATTTATTGAAACATGTGTAAGTTTCCAAAAATTAGCATTAAAGACATTGATATTTCGAAATGTTTGAATGTTTAAATTTACAGTCAAATTACATTGATTGAAATGTTTACATTTAAGTCAGCAAAATAAAGATTGAAACGTGACACGTTACCATGTAGAATCTGATGTATAGGAGAATAAAACAATAAAATGCTCAATGAGCAAGTATTTTGCAGTATGGTCATGTTTATAGCGTTCACGTTTATGGTACTATCTACAATATGATATGTGAAGAAAGTAAAGCCGAGAAATGGTTGAGAGCCGAAGTTTAGCAACATTTAGAGAATGATAATGTGTACAATAGCATTCACGTCACGTCGAAGGTTTCAATTTACCATGTCCAAATTTCATTCCCACGTCATGGAAATGAGTGTATTGGAAAGTCCAGAGTCACCGAAGCTCAAGTTGGTATCATATTCCAATGTTTTAGATGATGCACCAGGAACTGCAAGTGCCAGTCTAAATTGTCGCCCATCACTGGCTTCTTTGACTTGAGAAGAACAGAAGGACCAAAGTAACTGTATGGAATCAGTTTGCAGAAACCTCCTCTGCACCCTCTTGCCATCAGGGAAACGGACACCTAACCTACAGACGTTGACACCTTGTGGCTCCTCTGGGAGAGCTGGGTACTCTCGTTTCACTGCAGCTTTTTGTTGATTATCTCCATTGATTGCCTCTACTGCTTTTTGTTGATTATCTTCATTAATTGCCAAAGAAGCAAACTCAGCTAAAACGTATTTCCCTTGTACTATTTGTTCATGTGCAATATTATTATTAACATTTGATGTCACCCTTCTCCTGCGATGGCTGAATTCCTTGGGGGCCTTATCCATATAAGGTATCAAATCCTGTAACAATTGTTGTGGATCGATGGTTCCTGTCCAAGCTTTCATTTTTTGTCCAGTGATAGAATCAATAACGAGTGTTGACGGCATCTCACTCAAATGATAATAAGTGCACACCTTTCGCCCTTCTTCATGGTCGTCATAAATTTGCCAGAAAATGAAAAATGCACTAACAGTCTCCCTCACACCTTCGTTGGCCCACGTGTCTCTATTAAGAATATAAGAGCTGAACTCTTTTGGGGATTGTATATTTGCAATGACCCATTTTCCTTGGCCTGCAGCTTCCACCTTTGCCTGCTCAAAACCGCCTTTGAACATCAATTCGAATGGTGGGCGATACAGTGCTTCCAATTTATCATTGCCTTTATCCCAGAAAGCCCAGGAAGAATTAGGTTGAGTGGATTCTTGATCTCTTCTTCGTATATACTCATCATCGTATAATGCTTCCCTCTTAACTGGTAGTGGTGGGCGTACAAAATCTGTATGGTCACTGTACTCAGGGCTTTTCCCTTCCACTACTGGAGCATTAGTTAAATTAGAACTAGTAGAAGCCGATGGCAATTCATGATTATCAGACTGAGCATAGAATAACTGTATCGCTTCGTCCAGATTCCAGTTGGTTGCCTCCAAAAACTGTCGCGCCTTATGTGTCGATTCCCCAACTATTTCAACGAATGTAACAATCTGTTCCTGCTTCTCTGCCGAGGTTTCCATTGATCAATGAATTTTCTTACGAAGAAATATATAAGTTCAGATAGATCGTACAAAGAAATCTATTTCTTTATTTATGTAAAAAATATAGAGACCAAATACCCAAGACGCGCGAAAGCTTGGGCTATAATATATCCAAAGTAGCTTTTGCGGATTATGTGACAGAAACAGACCCCACTCTTAATACGTACTCGTTTAAATATGTGTATTAAATATATCGTTTAAAAACGAGATTAGAGCTCACGACCAAACGTCGGCTTAATTAAGTTTTTAAGAAGTGAGGGATAATTGAATTATGAGAGTAACTGCGCGTTGCAAATCTAACAAGGGAGCCACTGCCGTGGCGGTAGTCCCTGCCGGGGCCGGGGTCTGCTACAACAACACAATACAAACAACTTAGACCTCTTGAATTTTGTAGCGCCACTGACTCCTACTAACGCTGTAAGAACACCAGGTCTGAAAGCTCCACTCACACTTCTTAACAACTGCAGCCGGGTTTCTGTAATGCCTTGTTCTTTCATTTACTGTACCAAAGCAAGATTTTGTTATCCACATTCTCTACAAGCTGTCATTATTAATGTACCATCCTGAAATTTACAATTGAATTAAATACAACTAAACGAAACATCCTTATTCAAACACTACTCTCTCTTATATATATGAAGAGTCAAAAGCTCTATCCATGAAAATTCAAATTTTAAATTTAAACTAATGACAGAGCCGTACGGCTATGGAGGAAATTTGAAGGGCAAATTATTGGGCAATCAAAAAAGAATTATTTATTGCCGAGGCCGGGGTCTGCTACAACAACACAATACAAACAACTTAGACCTCGTGAATTTTGTAGCGCCACTGACTCCTACTAACGCTGTAAGAACACCAGGTCTGAAAGCTCCACTCACACTTCTTAACAACTGCAGCCGGGTTTATGTAATGCCTTGTTCTTTCATTTCCTGTACCAAAGCAAGATTTTGTTATCCACATTCTCTAGAAGCTGTCATTATTAATGTACCATCCTGAAATTTACAATTGAATTAAATACAACTAAACTAAACATCCTTATTCAAACACTACTCTCTCTTATATATATGAAGAGTCAAAAGCTCTATCCATGAAAATTCAAATTTTAAATTTAAACTAATGACAGAGCCCTACGGCTATGGAGGAAATTTGAAGGGCAAATTATTGGGCAATCAAAAAAAAATTATTTATCTATATTCTTTGTTAAAATAATAAAAAACCAGGAGTTACAGAAATTGTCAAATTTGCCGTATGTTTCAGATTTGAAATTTCTACCGTGTTTCTATGAAATTTGATAAGTGTTTTAGATTTGAAATTTTTACTATGCCTTTAGGCTTTTATGAAATTTGATAGGTGTTTCAGATTTAAAATTCGTACCCAATTTAATAAAGGTTTCATATTTGAAATTCTTACCTTTGTCAAATTTAACCAGTATTTCATATTTGGAATTCCTACGTGCTTATCTTAGCCATTAAACCACATTACGTTTAAATTACAGTACATACCGCAGGCATGTCGACATAGTAACTAATATCGTCGAAGGCTATAGAGAGAGGTTCAAACGGAAGAACCATGCCCTTCTTAGCCTTTCCCGAGTTAGCAGCAGCCGTTGCCCCTAATCTATCCGATAAAGATCCCGCAGATGATACACTACTTCTCCTCATAATTTCACCGGCACGAGCTGCAGCCCATTGCACAAACAGTTAATGAATAATCATTGCAGAATAAACAGCTTTCGAAATAAATTTAATATATTCATATCCTTACCCTCAGATGCGGATTCTTCAATGGACTTCCCTTTAGATACAGCACGAGAGCTCAATTCAACCTCCATAGTTTCTCCTGTCCTGTTTGCATGCTTCTCCCGTAAAGCCTCTTCAGACACCACCGCCTGGGCTTTCCCAAGAGCTGCATGAAATCCGATCAATTCAGTAAGAAAATCGGCAATGTCGCCATCATTCTAAATTGTTCCAAGATATATTTGCCAAAAGCATAAGGAAACTGTCTCACGTTTCAGGTAGGCTAGGGCCGCAGTGAAGCATATGTTGAAGAGGACCGAGTAGCCCAGCAGAGCTACAACACCAATCCAATACCAGTATCCGTGTGGAAATATGCCGCGCGAGGTTAGAATATATACACCTAAGGTCTCATTGCTCAAGCTGGTAAGCTGCAATTTCACACACAAGTTCTTAGTGATTTGAATCATTTTCTAATGAATCCATCTTCGGATAAGATTGAATTTTTTAACAAATCACCTTGTTCCAACTGTGACCTAAGAACTCGTTCACAAAAATGGCATTCAGAAATGGCATTCTGTCCATACATGAGGGGAGATATCCAGTAACCCCATATCCACCAGCTTTTGATGTCATCTGTTAAAAATTCAATAACGATAAGGCATTACTGTGTGTGATAGGTTGATATGTTAAATTTTTATTGTAATTAATTTAGACAATAGACACCAGACTATATATATATCTTAATATAGCCTAAACTAGAGAAAATGTTTAACAGCCAAAAAATATACATATATTCTGAAGAAGAGAGAAGTCCATAAAGATACTAACCTTTACCACCGAGCATCCTCCCAGAGCAAGAGCGTTGCATAAACCACAGATGTGGACTGACTCCAGGCCGCAAGCTCAGTCTGTGTGATATTAGAAAAACTAGGACCGACCGACCCATGAAAGGAGAGAGTACATTAACAGGTCAGGAGAAGGATAAGAGCATAAGAGTTCAGCAATTATTCAGGGACGAAAGCTTGAGGCCGAGAGAAATCCAGAGACTACAACGAAGAAGAAAGAGATTTCATGACCCATTAACAGAAATGACAGGCTAACCTGGGTATCAAGGGCCGAAAGCTATACCAGAGACATACAGGAAATGAACAGAGATTCCGGGACGGAGAGCCAAATTTGCAGACGATATTCCCCCGCGCAGGGGCACGCAGAGAAGTAAGAAGGTCTAAAACTCGCACGGTGCAGAGAGAAGTGACTAAATAAGGGATGATTTACCTATGGTAAATGCACGTCGTTGAGGCGGAACGACAAGCAACATGCAAGCATGAGGTCCTAATGTAGGACAGGTGGAGTACGCTGGAACGTGGCGGATTATGGTGGAGCTCGGCATGCGATTGAGGATTGCGGGTGCAGGCACGGTCGGAGGCACTAGTTGGAAAAACATATTTATTGATGATCAAGGGAAATACCTTACGGAAAATAAAGTGATACCGCCATACCCTTGCTCGCTCTCACATCTTTTTGAAAAACTTATGATAAAACAATTTGTCGTCACTGAAATAGCATCGGGGTACGTGAGGCCGGCAATAAGACCTCCAAACAAAAACTTTGGTTAAAAATTTTTTGCGAGGAAACTGCGCAGCGTAAACTTTGGTTAATGACTCAATAACCGGTACAAATTTGTGGTCAACGCATCAACTAATAGTCCCAGGCAGGGACTAATAATATAATAATTGGGTAAGTCTCGAATCATTCATGTGTAATTTCAAATCTAACATCAAAATCAATATCAATATCATGAAATGCAAAATTTGGAAATAATTATATGACATTGAGATTAATGGTTTTTTTTAAATATTTTCATTAAAATAAAAGTTATGATCTAGAACTTATGGGTTATAATATGTCATCCTTTTCTAGAAATTTGGAAATAATTATATGATATTGAGATCAATGATTTTTTTTAAAATATTTTCATTAAAATAAAAGTTATGGTCTAGAACTTATGGGTTATAATATGTCATCCTTTTCTAGAATAAAAGAAGATAAGATTTATGTAAAATAAAAATAAATATGGGATCTACTATCTTTTTTGCAAAAGATTGTAAAGATATATTATTTGTTAATTAATTTTATTTTATTAAATAAAATAATATTTTTTTAACTATTTTAGTATTTAATAATAATTAATTTACATATATATAATAATATATAATATATTTAAAAATTAATTATTAATATAAATTGATTTTATGAACAAATGTATTCTCATGTGATTTAAATCTAGTTTTTTTTCCTCTTAAATAAATTGATTTTATTTTGTCCAGAAACACTTTCGAACTCAGTATGGTATGGTAGAGATGTTGTAACATAATGTATGTTAAAAAAAAAAAAAACTTTATAAAAATAAAATAAAAATGACTCATAATATTGAGAACTCATGGTATTTATGTGGAATATTAACCTTTTTAAAGAGATGAATTTTAATTGTGGATCTACCAAACACTTAGAGGGATCAAACGTTCAAACCTCTTCTAAAGTGAAAATATATTTGATCCCTCTCATCTCTTGGTAAATCCGTAGTTAGGATGGATCTAGACTACTTTTATAAAATCTTAAACTAAGTATATACCTTATTATTTAATTAAAAAAGTTTCATACATATCTATTTGGGTAATAAACTCATTAATAAATATTCAGCTTTTGAATACATATCTTTAACAAATTCAAAACGCAAAATCGATTATACAATGAAACATCATCTTTATAATGAGTAGGTTGTGTGGGGACTATAACAATTAGTATGGACTATAACAATTAATTGATCATTCATTCTATATTAGTTTACTCTTTGACCACAATCTTTTTAATCTTCACCAAGCTTTAACATATGACAACAATATTTTTCACCAAATTCATTTGTCATCTTGGCACCATTAACCTTTTCATGCACATCCAAACTCGATGTATTCACACACCACGTTCATGCTTATATATTTCATCATCAAATAAATCTATCAATCTCATGAGCATCCTTACCCATATGTAAAACATATTTACCACTCAATCAATTTTAAATATAATAAAATATACGGAGCAAGTATTCTCTCTCTAAGCACTCATTATCTTTGATAAAATATTCACATTGTTTCCTTATAAGATGCATACGTTATAACATATGAGATCTCATGAATGTGATTCTCTTCTTTAATAAAGGCACTTATTTCAACATAATAATTCAGGTACAAGTTCTCATATTAAAACCCAAGGCGTATATCCTCGTATCCATGACCACTCACGCAAATGTAAATTATCACAATGATCAATCACAAACCCAAGACCCTTCAACACACCTTCAAATGCGACTTTAAAATCTTCCTTTAACACTCAATCTCTTCTTGATTACGGTAGCGTGAGAATTACAATTTCAAATATAATTCAAAAACCAACTCATCATTTAACAATTTCAAAGCAAATACTTATACAACGAGTTTCCATTCTTAAACAATGCAATTTATGAAACAATACCCAAATTAACATACCTCAACGTAATTTCCAAGAATGACGATGATCCCAGCCAGAAATCGACTGTCATATTATTTAGACATAAACAGAGAATTTTGAGTTCTTCCAGTGAATCGCCAAAGCATTGTTGCTAGGACACACCCTACAAAACTTTTCCTATAACCAAATTCTGGACCTTCCTTATGGCCATGCCATCTTTCATTTGAAATCATTAAGGTTGTGCTCGATCATGTTGTTCAAGTGTTTAAGTATTCCTTTAATAATTTTGAGTGTCGAAGCAACTTTCTTACATATGATTAGCTCGTGATGCCTCATAGCACAGTTCTTTTAAGCAAGCCCAACTATTAATGTGTACCATTGGAAGTCAAGCATTGTGCAGTCCTTGATCACATTCATTGTGCAATCCTTGATGATATTGACTATTCAATCCCTAATGACACCGTCTACGCAACTTCCAGAGATGGTGATTTTGCAGTCCTTGTGGGCCATGCTTATGTAGTCCCTAGAGATAGAGATTGTGTAATCCTTAGGGACAACAGCAATGTAAGGGCATCCTTTGTAGGTAGAGATTGTGCAAACTTTGTTGACAGCGAGATTGTACTTCTTCAAGTCAGTCAATTCACTCTTGGCTCCTAGTTTTCCGACATGCACTAAGCGCACTCACCAATCTTAACTGTAATTGCATGTTTTCTTTCCCTGTATAAATAGTATAGTCTAGAGCTCATCTTCATATTCATATTTTTCTTTTGAGCTCTATGCACTCTTGGAATATAAGGAGAATTCTCTCACTCATGGTTGTAAATGCCCCATATTCTAGGTGAGTTTCCCAACTGTAATTTTTCTTTTGTAAGTGTCACTTTTGCTTCCTTTTTCTCTTACATGTGTCATTTTTGCTTGCTCTATCTTTTGCAATTGTCATTTTTTCTAGTTTTAATTCTTTCATGTGTCACCTGTGTTTTGCTTGTGTTTGCATGTGTCGCTTTTAATCTTGCAAGTGTCGCTTTTGCTTGTTTTGATATATCTTAGGAGAACCATGGAAAACAATCTAGAGGCAGCGCCAAGGCACTCTCTTGTACCAGTTGATGTTATTTATCAGTAGAACATGTGTTGGACACATTCTTATGGCATAGTGCACCTTTTAGCTGTAGTCGACACTTGTCTTGTAAAGGTACATATTAAGTGTCACACTTGGAGATAAGTGTCACTCTATTATCGTCTTGCTATATGCATGTTGGTTTTCTGTACTGTGTATCTTCTTGCTATATACATTGGCATATATATGTGTGTGATCATGTTCAAGACCTATCACATGCTTTTATTCTCTTTTCTCATTGATCTCGCACATAGCCAATTTTCGAGTTCTTCCGTATCCTCACATCCTGCGCAACTCATGAGCACATTCAACTTCTAGCTAGGTGATGAGAACGCTGTGCATTTATAAACCACAATGATGAAGTCCTTATCTCTTGTAATTGTGCATTGTGTAATCTTAGAGGACAACCTCCTTCAACTGCACATTGAACAAATTTATAACTCAGGCCGTCAACCTTGCTACTTACACTTACCCATTGCACAATCCTTGATCATTCTTGTCTTCATTGCACATTGCATTGTCATAGTGGAAAGTAAGGTCATTCTTAAGCCCTTGCAGCCCTCACATAATAGCTATATCCTCCTCATCAATCATTGTGCATTGCACAATCATAGTGTTCAATATTTTCATTCTTGTCTCCTAAACTTTCGCACTGAATAGTCCTTGATCAATCCTGCGTTGTATTGTGAATTGTGCAGTCTCAGCAGATAGTGGGTCATCTCTAGACCCATGCAAAAGTAAACTACATAATTCATATAGCTTCGTGCTCATCCACTTTGCACTACAAAGTTACAACACCTAGGATTGATATCCTTGCCTCTTGTACTTTCCCAATGCACAAATCATTTCTTGCCTCTCGCTTCTTATTGCGCACTATGCAGTCAGAGTTTCCAGGCCCTCGCTCCCTGCCTCCTAACCATGCACATTATCCCACCATAGATATAATTTATATAAGATTGGATAGGTGATTTCAGGACTGATGTTGTCTTGTCATGCATGAATGCCATTTGTAGGTGTGATCAACCTATCATGGTAGGATGATTCTTAAGGAGGTCATTAAGAAGAGGTTATGAGAAGGACAGTTTTGGAGATGAGACACAAAGGTGCTATCATGTAGGAGTAAAGGAATCTGGAACCCAGATATAGAGATGGCAACTCATCTTGACTTAGAGGGTTCTAATTCTTATCATGACCCTTTAGAGGGTGAAGATGAAGTAAAATCTAGATCTATCATTAAGGTTTGAAGATAGAGCAACAAAGAGGAGAAATTGGAACCTAATACATTATAATGTAGCCTAATGTCATAGTCGCCAACTCATGGCTTCTCAAAGTGTCATAAAAAAAGTATTATGTTGTCCATGTATTTTGCAACAATTTTTGGAATGTAATTTTGTATTTCCAAAAAAGAGAAAAATGTATAATGTTTGGAATCCCAAGGGTCACAAATGGAATGTGGAAAGTCACTAGGAAGTCCTACAGTCATGTAGGAGCTCGAAGATCACATAGAAGCTCAAAATTCATATGGGATCTCAAGAATCATGAGGGAGGTGAAGAGTCATATGGGAGGTGAATAGTCATATGGGAGTTGAATAGTCACCTCATTTGTTATAAATAAACCCTCATCTCTCTTGAAAAGAACTTTTCACCTTGGCTTCTCTAGGTTGGCATAGGAGAGAAGATCATTCTCTGGAGGAGAAAGTGGTGACTTAATGTTCCATTGTTGGGCTAGTGTTGAATTGTTGTAATTGTGTATCTTGAAACTTGCACTTAATATTTGAAGCTCTCATAACCAACAAACTTTCATGCACACATTATGGAATTTTTAAGACTATTATTTTCATTTGTGGTATATGTTTGTGTTCATATGAACTAAATAAAATGTACTATTTCATTGGTTTTGGTATGCATCCTGTTGAATGTGTGTTTTTACTTACTTTTATGATCATTGTTACCTTGTGAACAATTTTTCAGGTTAATTAAAAATTCTGTCTATGCTCGTGTGTGTCTTTATTAGGATAGTACTATTAGTTTTATTCAAAAATCTTACTTTCTCCCTTACCATCCATGAAAGTACCTTATATACATTGCAATTGTATGCTTCACAGTGTCAACTTACTTGCTTGTTTAAAAGTTTATGTGCATACTCCCTTATGTTGTTTATTGCAACCAAGGGAAACCTTTAACTTATAGTGACTGGGCCTATTATCTGGAAGGGGATCCTAGTCGAAATGTTGTGAGGTCTAGTTGGGACTTCATACCAACGAGAGCCCTTATGTTGGAGTATGTCTAGCACCATCAACAATTGGTGCTAGAAGGAGGGCCATATGACAAGCTGAGCCCAATGAGTCTATTTTAAATCTTCAACTTGAAATGGCTCATTCCCAAATCTTAATCCTATTATGTTTTCCCAAATAAATTGATCTTACAATCCCCGTGGAAATTATTCATGGCTTGTCTCAATTTAAATTCGATGGGAAGGGTGAACTAACAATGCTTGGACATATGATTCATTTTTTTCATTTTTGTCTTTCTGCTGGAATAAATTGTAAGGATGTCATGGCTAGATTGTTCAACCTCACACTTGAATTTTTTTTCAAGCATTGGTTTCACACATTACCAGCTACTTCTATTCATTGATTTGAGCAACTTGTTAAGAAGTTTCGTGAAGATTCTAATATGTATTATTATAAATATGTATATAAAAGGATTAATCAACTTAGAATGAAATCCAATGGAACATTAAAGTATTTATTTGATTGGTTTCTTCACCTTTTCTATGAATTTTCCAAAGAAGATGTCAATTGGGATTTCATGAGTGAGAATTTTCAGTGTTTGGTTCCAATCTCGGTGAAACAATTTGAATCAGATTCTCCTATTGATTTTTCTCTTCTAACTTTTCTCAATCATGAGGCACCTCCATTCTTAGAGGATGAATCTATTACTAATTTTATTCCTTGTCCTACTTTCTAATTACCGAAAAATATGGTTCCTCATGCCAAGGTTGGAGTTGTGAAATATGAAAACCAAAGTGTTGATGTATTTCTCCTACATTCATCTTCTTTCCATAAACCAATCTTTATTAAAAGAACATTTAATGTTTCTCATCATTCCATTGAATCTAATGTGAAGGTTGATCCCTTGATTGTTCAAGATAACACGAACATGTATAATCTTAATCTTGAATCTGATTCAATGGAAAGTAGTTTTTCTTCAAGGGATACTTTTCATCCTCTATCATTTGCAACTCATGTCCCTTTATATCTCGATTCTCTTAATCAATATTATCCACCAGTAATTGCTCCAAATAGTTTTGATTCTTAGTTTTTTGGCTCACATGGTGATCAAGTACAAGGTGGCTATATCTCACAGGTATAGGAGCAAAAGGTTGAAGACACTTTCCATATTACTTCCCTCTTTCAGATTCCTGCATGTAAAAATGATGATCAATCATCTTTTGATCCTCATAACTAGTCAAATGATCTAAAAATCCTTACTCAAGTTGAAACCTTAGACAACCATGATCATGGCATTCATGTTTCTGCTGATATAAGTAGTGATGAGTGACCAAGTACATTAGATGATTATTTTCTTCCTTAAGAAGACTTAGATTTGCAAGGCTTTGATCTAATTATTTTCAAATTCCAATTTTGGATTGGGATAATATTTCAAATCAAGATTCTCCCTAAATTCCTCTTATCCATACATCTCTAGATGCAAAACTAGAAGAATCAAACAATCAGACTTTTGAAGATTTAATATACCTTATTGAAGAAGAAAAATACCAATAAGAAAATTAAATTAGTATGTCATTCTTTGACCATTATTCTGACAAAATTTATGTTGATTCAATCAATCTTCATCCTCGTCATGATATTCCCTTACACACACTCCCCTTTTATCACTAAGGCATTGTTGTGGGTGAAAGTGGATTTTCAAATGATCCTATAGAGCATAACATGCATCATGATGCATTGCTGTTGAAAGCTTAAATGAGTGTGCAAAATTTGAATTTTGAATAAGATTCAATTGTAACTTATGTTTCTACTCCTAATTATTTTCACCTTTCCTCACCTTTGACACACAATTCATTGTACTCATATGTGTTTGATGAGAATTTTATGCTAGCAGTTTCTTTCAATCCCTTAGATATTTAACATGTTGGCTTTAACTACAATTAGATACAGGATGGTGTGGTGTCCCAATTAGAAGATAAAAATATTGAATCCATTGTTCATGATTTTTTTAATTGTCAATCTTTTATAGGTCAGCAGGAACATGTTACAAATGTTCAATGAATCCCTCCTACTGATTCCACTGGATTATTTACCCATGAAAAGTTCCATATGCTTAATCTTAAATGTGATCAAGTCATTGGCATTAACAATGTTTTCATCGAAACATCTAATGATTGTGGTAATTATCTACTTGTATGTTGGGTTGTGTTATATTCTTTCCACGACTATCCGACGTAGTAAACCAGGGGGTTAGAAGGGGAGTGGAGCCCCCCTTCATTGCACCTATTGCGTAGCGGGGGGAGTCATAGGGGGTCTGGGGTACAACCATGGAAAATTTTGGTTTTGGACCCTATGTTAGGATGGGCGGACCTACCTATGGTTTTGTGCATGATTTTTCAGTCCATGCTTATGGATGTGATGGTTTTCAGTCCATGGTATTGGATGCTTCGGCATGTATAAATATGTATTATAACATTGAAAGGAATATAATGAAAAATCGAGTTGTTAGTCCCAGTTTTGGGATCCAGGGGAAAATCTTTGTGTATATGTGTTTTATGTGTTATGCTCTCGCATTGTTTATTTTTTGTGTTTTAGAATTTGTATGCAGGTAATTTATATATTGGGTTAAAACCTATATTTAGTATCAGAGTTGCTTTGGCTTCAACGGGAAGCCTTTGTTGCTGAGGGGTTTCGCTCGGGCCTGTGGTAGACCTTGTTCAATGGAAGATCTGCGAGATTGATTTTAGTGGTGAAAGAAGATGGTGAGTAGTGGAAAGATAGAGATCGAGAAATTTAATGTTTATAGTATTGAGTTGTGGAAATTGAAGATGGAAGATCTGTTGGTGGATAAAGATCAGTGGATCGCGGTAGATCCGGGTACTAACCAACGAGATTTTCTGATGAAGAATGGAAGAAGTTGGATCGGAAGGCAAATAGCACAATAGGATTGTGTGTGTCAAATTCAGTATTGCTAAATGTATTAGGTGAAGCTACAGTGAAGGCTTTGTGGGACATGTTAGGGACTTTGTACCAATCTAAGTCTCTGGTGAATAAACTGTTCCTACGAAAAAAGTTGTATTACTTGAGGATGAAAGATGGAGACTCGATGACAGAGCATATAAATGTGTTTAATACTGTGCTAAGTCAGTTATCGTTTATTGATATCAAAATTTCAGATGAAGATAACTGCATTAGTTTATTGTGTTCTCTACCAGATTCGTGGGATAGTTTGGTTATTGCAATAGGTAGCAATGCAACTGCCTTGCAGTTTGATGAAATAGTCTCATCCTTGCTGACGGAAGAGATGAGATCGAAAAATATGGAGAGCCAGAATGGTGATGCCTTGTCTGTACGAGGATGGTCCCAGAATAGAAACAAAAATAAGTCATTGAGTGGGAGATCTAAATCTAGAGGGAGATCTAAATCTCTAGGAAAACCTGTAAAGGTTTTGTGCCAGAAATGCGGAAAGGAAGGGCACTACAAAAGCGACTGCAAATCTAAAACTCGTGACAAATGAAACGGATTTGATGATGCTCCTTCTGCAATGGTGAAAACCACCTCAGATGAAGGTGGGGATGTGTACTTGGCTTCTTCATATACACATGTAGATCATGAGGCATGGTTGATTGACTCAGGTGCATCCTGTCACTTCACTCCCCATAGAGAGTGGTTCTGTGAGTATGAGAAATACGATGGTGGTGATGTCTTCTTAGGGCATGATAGGAAGGATAGAATCATTGGTCACGGAAAAGTAAAGTTGAAGTTGCAAGGTGGAAGGGTTAGAACACTTACGGGTGTTCTGCATATTCCTGCATTAGCCAGAAATTTGATTTCTCTAAGCAAGCAGGATGATGCAAGTGTAAAAATAGTGTTCGAGAAGGATACCTGCAAAATGGTTCAGGGAGCACTAGTATTGATGTGGGGAGTTCTGATTGGAAATCTGTACAAGCTACAAGGTAGCACTGTTATTGATGGGTGCAACAATTCTATGGTTCCTGAAAGTGGAGCAGAAAATCTAGTCGTCTTTGGAGAGAAGACCATGTTGTGGCATCAAAGGCTTGGACATATTGGAGAGAAGGGCCTTCAAATACTTCATGGAAAAGGTATGGTAGAAGGTATGACTAATACCTCTCTAGATTTTGATTTCTGTGAAAATTGGTTATATGGGAAGCAGAATCGGGTGAGTTTCCCCTCTGGTTGTAAGAGGGCGAAACATATATTAGAGCTTGTGCACAGTGATGTGTTTTTACCTGTGAAGGTTCCATCACTGGGTAAGTTTGTGTACTATGATTAATTTATAGATGAATTATCAAGGAATACATGGATATATTTCCTTAAGAAGAAATCTAAAGTCTTTGACAGGTTTATAGAATTTAAGGCTCTGGTGGAAAACCAGAGACATAGAAGAACATAAAGGTGTTGAGAATAGATAACGGTGGAGAGTTTTGTAGTAAGGAATTTGAAGAATTCTATAAGAAGTGTGGTATAGCACATCAGAAGACTACTCCATATACACCTCAACAAAATGCAGATGTAGAAAGAATGAACAAGACATTGATGGAAAGGGAAAGAATCATGCTCAGTGGCGTCGGGTTAGGACAAGAATTCTGGGTAGAGCCGGTGGAGACGGCATGTTACCTAGTCAATAGATCACTTTCATCAGCATTGGAGGATAAGACTCCATAAGAAGTATGGACTGGTAAGAAACCCTCTCTTTCACATATGAGGGTATTTGGATGTGATGCATATGTACATGTTCCAAACGAGAAACAAACCAAGTTGGATAGTAAATTTGAAAAGTGCATCTTTATTGGGTATAAGGATGGTTTAAAGGGTTATAAGCTTTGGAACCCAATAACAAGGAAGCTTGTGTACAACCGAGATGTGGCGTTCAGAGAGGTGAAAGATGTTAACAAATATGAAGTCCAACCAAAGGAACCTGAGAAGATAGAGTTTGAGCTAAAGGAGGAAGAATCAGACTCTACAACAGAGGAGGAATCAGAAGATGAAGAGGCACAAACTTTTAGTGTGAGAAGATAAGTTCGAGAAAGAAGGTAGCCAAAACGGTATAGTCCATCTGCTTTCTCTTCAAATTTTTCTTTATCTATTAGTGATGATGATCCCATAACTGTGAAGGAAGCAGTAGATTCAGAGGATGGAAAACTCTAGAAAGAGGCCATGGTTGATGAAATGGCTTCTTTGCACAAAAATGAGGCTTGGGATCTGGTGGAGTTGCCGGATAGAAGGAAACCCATTAGCGGCAAATGGGTGTTCAAGAAGAAGACAAATGCAGAAGGAAAGGTGGAGAAATACAAAGCTCAGTTGGTAGTAAAAGGTTATTCCCCGGTGCCGAGAATTGATTTTGGTGATGTTTTTTCCCCTGTTGCGAAGGTAACTTTTATTAGATTACTTTTATCTGTTGCTGTTGCTTTTGATTTTGAGGTAAAATAGATGGATGTGAAGACAACATTTCTTGACGGGGATCTGGAAGAGGAAATCTACATGAAGCAACCTAAAGGCTTTACGGTGAAGGGTCAGAAAGAACTGGTATGAAAGTTAAGGAAGTCCCTGTATGGGTTAAAACAATCACCAAGGATGTGGTAGGAGAAATTTGATACATTTATACAGGGACTTGGCTTCACCAGAAGCAAAACATATCACTATGTGTATTTTAAATTAATTGGTGACCATGTTATTTATTTGGTCTTGTATGTGGATGATATGTTGCTGGTTGGAAATGATAAAGAAATTATCCAGGATTTGAAAACCTAATTGTCCTCCAAATTAAACATGAAAGATATTAGTGCTACAAACTATATTTTGGGCATGGAAATAAAAAAAGATCGAGCAAAGAGGAAGCTCTACGTAAACCAAAGGAAGTATGTCAAGACAATATTGCAGAGATTTAATATGCAGGATAGTAAACCGGTGAAGGTTCCTATTCTTGTAGGTGTAAAGTTATCTATTGAACAGTGTCCCAAGACACAAGAAGAGGAAGAGGACATGTCCTATGTTCATATGCAAGTGCAGTCGGTAGCCTGATGTATGCAATGGTCTGTACTAGACCAGACATTGTACATGCAGTGGGAGTATTGAGCAGGTTTATGTCAAAACCAGGAAAGGAGCATTGGACAACAGTGAAGCAGGTCTTCAGGTATTTGCGTGGCACTAGTGATTATGGTTTATGCTACCAAGGAAGACCAGGATTGGACAAAGTGTTGGATATTCATGGCTTTGTTGATTAAGACTGGGCTGGAGATTTGGATCAAAGAAGATCTACAAGTGGGTATGTGTTTAACCTATTTGGAGGTGCAATCGGTTGGATGAGTAAGAAACAATTTGTAGTGGCACTATCAACTACAGAGGCAGAATACATGGTAGCCACTGATGCAATCAAGGAAGCAGTTTGGTTGTAGAGATTGTGTTCAATTATGGGGTTAGTACAGGGAGCTATAAGGATAGACTGTGACAACCAAAGTGAAATTTGCTTTGCAAAGAACCCTCCTCACCATTCAAAGACAAAGCACATTGATGTTCAGTATCACTTTGTGAGGGATATGATGGAAAACAAAAAGGTGTTTCTAGTAAAGGCAGACACTTTGAAGAATATTGCAAATGCATTGAAAAAATCTATGAGCTCTGAGAAGTTCTCTTGGTGTAGAGAAACAATGGGTGTTGCAGGGTTGGATAAATGATTAAGTTCTCTTGTGGTCCCCTGTGGAAAGAAAACAACAAGTGGGAGAATGTTGGGTTGTGTTATATTCTTTCCACGACTAGCCCACGTAGTTAACTGGGGAGTTAGAAGGGGCGCAGAGCCCCCCTTCCTTGCACAGATTACGTAGCGGTGGGAGTCGTAGGGGGTTTGAGGGTTGCAGGTAACCCCACTCTATCGGGTTTCGGGCAACACCCCGGAAAAGTTTGATTTTGGACCTTATGTTAGGTTGTGTGGACCTACCTATGGTTTTGTGCATGATTTTTCGGTCCATGTTTTTGGACACGATAGTTTTTGGTTCATGGTATTGGATGCTTTGGCATGTAGAAATATGTATTATAACATTGAAAGGAATATAATGAAAAATCAATTTGGTAGTCCCGGTTTTGGGATACGGGGGAAAATCTCTGTCTATATGTGTTTTATGTGTTATGCTCTCGCATTGTTTCTTTTCTGTGTTTTATAATTTGTATGCAGGTAATTTTTGTACTGGGTTAAAACATACATTGTAGATATTTCTAAGCCACCCAAATTTGATGATCTATCATATGAAAGTTTAGGGACTTGTTAAGAAGTCGAGACACTTCAACTCATGTTTAAGGTTATGTTGGGTTCTTGTAAAAGAAATTTTTTGGATTTAGTTAAGGTAAAATGCAATTTCCTCCATTCATGGTGATTCACTAATTCTTTGGTTTTGCATGCACTAGTCTTAGGTTCCTTCCTACACCAATTTGGGTCATTGATAGATTGACACATTTTCGAGGAAAACCGAAGATGGCTTTTGTCCAAAATGATGTTTTAACACCTCAAAATGAGTTATAATTCATCCAGGATGTATGGATCAATTTTTAGAAAATAATTAATAACTCAGCCCTAAATTCATGTAGTTTTCAAATTGCAAACTTTCTCCTCGATTTCCATGTATACGAAGTCAAATATCAAAATTATAAAACATGGGTTCATTCCCAGCATACGAATTTAAGGCATGGGTTGTTTTCCAAAATTCACTATGGTTTGGGATATATGAGGGGTTCTTTAGGGAAATATTTCTAGAATTTCAGGATCTTGCCTAGATTTGTAAAAAATGCATTTATGTGATTAGTTAATGGTTGTATTGGACTTCTATTGCTAGAAAATTAATTTTCACCTTATTTTTAATGTATTGGCTTGCCTAACACTAAATTTATATTGTAAATATTTATATAAAGCAAAGTCATGGCTCTTCAAAATGGAGGGCAGTGATGTTATTCTAAAACTATTCTATTGGTTTAGATTGGGTGGCAAATTCATTTTTGGTGTTGGACACTGAGAATCCATGATATAGAAGGATGAATCATATTTTCAATGCAAGAACTTATGGCAAGTTTTACTTTTCATTTTTTATTCAACATGTGATTTTGTTATCTGATTTATTTAAGAAGCAATAAGCTGGTTAGGAGGCCCCCCATCCCAACTTGTTTTCCTCTACCTCGTTTCCCTCTTTCTAGTGCTTTCATTTACCTAGGTTTCATATTTGTTTTAGATATCATTTTGGGATTCAACTGCATTAAGTAAGTCATTCAAACGTATGACCATTTCCATGAGAGGTAGTCGTA
>APFE030898422.1:0-26151 GCA_000404065.3 Pinus taeda
AATGCATTGAACAACTTAACTATATTAGCTTCCAACATCAATTTCATATAAAAAAAATTGATGCGAAAACACTAATATGGGGCAAGAAGTTTTCAACTACTACAAAATGGGCACCGTCATCACGTTTGCAATTTTTGAAGTTCATTCCAGATCGCCCAATATTTGCATCAAAAATATTGTTATTACAATCAGTTGGTGAAGTTCAGAATGCACACAGACAGAATAGACATATAAATTATTCTGATTGCCTAGAAGAAATTAAAAAATGTATTAGATATACATATGAGTACTTTGACATTGTTGATTCAGTTTGGTGGGAGTCATTTTTCAATAATCAAAGTGATATCATTTCAACAACAACCAATGAAGATATACCTTTGAAAAATCCATTTATTTGGCCACAAAATGTGTCGAATGAGCAAGAGGAAGTAAACATTGTTGAACAACAACAAACTCAAGGTATTATTAATTCTTCACAGGCAATGGAAAGAGAGATGTATATTGGTTCCAGAAGATCTCGTGCACAACGTGAAGCCATGGAAGACCTTTATAGGGGTTCAGTACATGATATTAAGGAGGGTTGTATGATTGCAGTGTTAGCAAATGGAGATCCCAAAGGCTATCCATTTTGGGTTGCTAAAGTTATAAAGGTCTTTACAGAAAATGAGGATGTTACAAGTGTTGAAGTACATTGGTATGCCACAAATACACAACCATTCAATGGTGTGTATAAGCCAGAGATGGTAGTTGACAAAAAAAATGGTGGTAAAAGAAAAAGAAAGGGTACAAATATAAATCGCCGCCACACAGACATATTACAATTGGAGGATGTTGACATACTTGTTTATGACTTCAATTTAACAAAGAGAGGAACTCTTCGCTTCAAGACGATAGAGATTCTGAAAAAGGTTGTTACCAGAAGGAATAGTGTTGACATGGGAGTCTACTGAAACCAGTCGTAGATCTAGAAGACTTTTGAAACCTGGAATGTTGGGCATGCATGTGGACTCATATGGGGCACTAGTTGATGAAAGAGAAGAATATGGAACATCTTCATCAACATCCAGTCACTCATATGAAGATGTGAATTGTGATGGTGTGCAAGAAAATATGAGTGATTTTGAATAATTGTTTAAGATAGATTATATAACTGATGTATGCATCATATCTTCAAATAAGATTAATGTTTTCCAAATGTTGTTAAATGAGAAGTTATGAAGCATTTTTATGTTGTTGGATTATGTCTTAAGTATGATAAATTTTATTGTTTAAATATCTACAATGCAATATCAAACTAGAGATATAATGTCTGTTTTATTCAGTATACAAATAAAGACTTTTGATTTCATTGAGTGATATACATTGTTCATAATGTCATGGTTTTTTAATTTTATAGTTGAAAAAATTTCAATTTCTTTTGTATTTAGCATGGTGTGGTTGAAAACATGTTAAATATATACTTAGGAAAGAAAAATGATATTCTACCAGAAACATTAATGTGTTTTTTCCTTAAAAATTAACTTTGTTTGAGACATACAAAATTGGTTTTATTAGCATTTTTTAAAAAGTTTGAAAATTGACCCTAAAAAAAAAATCGTTATTCCAGTAGCATCACTTTCGTTTTGAAGCTATATTTTGCACGAAAATTTCGTAGTAAATTTCGTAGTCACCGCCATTTTTAAAACACGTGCAAAATTGGCACCTAAAAAAAAAACATCGTTCCAGTATACACACTTTTCATTTTTAGCACTGTTTTTGATGTTTTTTTGGGGTTTTTGGGCCAGAGTTCCCGTTTTGAGTTTAGAGTTCCCGTTTCAAAGTTTACATTGTTTGTATTTGTCCTCATAGCTTTTGACAGGGTAGTACTGCTCCTTGATGACATCCCGGAACGAATTCCAGGTGGGTGTGGGTGAGAATAGTGAGCCTGTATTTTCATCTTTCTGCTCATAGTAGGTTGCCCACCAGTCTTTGATGTGGGGGGTTGCTTTGAGAAGAGTGAAAACAATATTTTCTCGACTCGAAAATTCATGAATAGAAAAATACCCTTCTAGCTGATTTAACCATTTATCTACGGCATCTGCGTCTATTTGACCCTTGAATATGGGTATTTCAAAACTAACTTGTACCTTAAATGGTGTGGCATTTCTAGAGTAGTTATTGGAAGCCGGTGCATCACCTCTGGGTAGCTGCTGAAGGATCTGGGAAAAGTTGTCCATCATCGTGTTCTGTTATCACTCAAGGGCTTCTTCAAGCAAGATTTTGAGAGGATCTCCTACCCCTCATCTTTCTTCTCATCTGCCATGGGAGGCCGTTGGGATTTGTGAGGTTTGTCTTGCAAAGGTTCGACTAATTCAAGCCTAAATCCTTATATCCCGACCTTGTTTGGGACATGCAAAGAAAAACAGAGAAAAAGCAGACCGCTCTGATACCACTGATCCAGATTTAAATAGGAATACAACAAATTACATAGATAACCATATACACAAAAATGCAGCAGAAATAATACTTGATTTCATTAATGGAAAATGCTGAAATATGCTTACAACCAGAAATGGAAATAAACGAGCTAGGGCAATGGTAGCTTACCTCTAAGAAGAGATGTGGCGGCTACATGCCTCTGAACTATGTTACAATGAGGCTCGAAGGCCTATTTATTATTGAGAAATAGTGGAAAAAACCATTCACCTCCCAAAACCTAACCCTAGAAGACGAAATGCCAAATTGTGGGCTCCATTTGGGTAAATTCGTACATCAATTTCCCGGGGTCGTAAATTTGGCACATGATCTCCGTTTGTCGCATACAATAGCTCATTAGAAAGATCTATCCAAGAAATACCACTTTGGGAAGGGAAACATTGGTCCACGGACACATATTTCCCCTAGATTTCCCAAAAAACGTCATTTAGGGCCTCAAAACGGCTCTGGAAGTTCAGGACCCAAAAAACTGCTAAAAATAGTAAACTATGCTACAATTTAGGAAACTGAAAAGACTGAAAGAGATAGTTGTGGGGGTACAAATGGGATAGGTGGGTGGCCACCAACATCCACCTGGATCATTCCTTCCCCCCTTAGGAAGCAATGGTCCCCATTGCATTCAGTTCGTCCCTGAGATGAGGAAGCTTTAAGGAATTTAGACTTCTGTGATCCATAAACCACACTGGTTGGTTCGAAACGCATCGACAAAATAATATTCATGTGATTTCGCCGAAAATTCAATGAGGAAGCTTCTTCTAAGCTGGGTCCTTGGTGAGCTGTTTTGCAATCTCTGATTTGGCTTTGTCCTTTGGGCTTCAGATTTGTAGATCCAAAGTCTCACTTTTTCTGTTTGAACTTTTGCTCGACTTTGATAGCGTATTGATAGACTGTGCCGAGTGAGGAGATGTTAAAGAACTCCATCTCTTCCTGGATGTATCTCTGTAGGTAGCCACGGTATTTGAGTACCAGATTCAGCTCAGAATCTTTGATACCCAACTATGTGCGAAGGGTATGAAAAATGTTTGTGAACTCTGGCACATCTTGGTCACATCCCTGCCACAGTGTGGTCCATTTGACGTATTTGTCCTCATAGCTTTTGACAAGGTAGTACTGCTCCTTGATGGCATCCCGGAATGAATTCTAGGTGGGTGCGGCTGAAAATAGTGAGCCTATATTTTCATCCTTCTGTTCGTAGTAGGTTTCCCACCAGTATTTGACGTGGGGTGCTGCTTTGAGAAGAGCGAAAAAAATCTTTTCCCGTCTCGAAAATTCATGAACAGAAAAATACCCTTCTAGCAGATTTAACCATTTATCTATGGCATCTGCGTCTATTTGACCCTCGAATATGGGGATTTCAAAATTAACTTGTACCTTAAACGGTGTGGCATTTATAGAGTGGTTATTGGAAGTCGATGCATCACCTCTAGGTAGCCACTGAAGGATCTGGGCAAAGCTGTCCATCATCGCGTTCTATTGTCGCTCGAGGGCTTCTTCGAGCTAGATTTTGATAGGATCTCCTACCCCCTCATCTTTCTTCTCACCCGCCATGGGAGGCCGTTGGGATTTGCAAGGTTAGTCTTGTAAAGGTTCGACAAATTCAAGCACTAAATCCTTATATCCCGACCTCGTTGGGGACATGCAAAGAAAAACAGAGAAAAGGTAGACCACTCTGATACCACTGATTTGGATTTAAACAGGACCGCAAAAAATTACATAGATAACCATATACACAAAAATGTAGCAGAAATAATACTTCATTTCATTATTGGAAAATGCTGAAATATGCTTACAACCAGAAATGGAAATAAATGAGCTAGGGCGATAGTAGCTTATCTCTAAGAAGAGATGTGGCGGCGACATGCCTCTAAACTATGTTACAATGAGGCTTGAAGGCCTATTTACTATTGAGAAATAGTGGAAAAAACCCTTCACCTCCCAAAACCTAACTCTAGAAGATCAAATGCCAAAGTGTGGGCCCCGTTTGGGTAAATAGGTACATCAATTTCCCGGGGTCGTAACTTTGGCCTACGATCTCCGTTTGATGCGCACAATAGCTCGTTAGAAAGATCTATCCGAGAAATACCACTTGGGGAAGGGAAAAATTGATCCATGGACCCATTTTTCCCCTAGATTTCCCAAAAATCATCATTTAGGGCATCAAAAGGGCTCCGCCATTCAAGACACAAAAAACTGCTAAAAATAGTAAACTATGCTACAATTTGGGAAACTGAAAAGACTGAAAGAGATAGTTGTGGGGGTCAAAATGGAATAGGTGGGTGGCCACCAACATCCACCTGGATCATTCCTCCCCCCTTAGGAAGCAATGGTCCCCATTGTGTTGACTTCCTCCCTGAGATGAGGAAGCTTCTGTTGAGCTGGGTCTTTGGTGAGCTGTTCTGCAATCTCTGATGTGTCTAGAAATGGTGGGAAGCATGGTCGATGACGATCCAAATTGAACACTCGGTGCAAGCGAAGGAATGGAGGAATTTTGTGCTTCAAAGCATTGTTGCCCGTAGCCTTGGTACTGGTATAAGGACCATGTCGGAGTGGTCTGAGTTTCTAATGGGTTCTGGTAAGGCGTTCTCTATTTAGATGCAACCAAACTTTGTCTCCCACCTTAAACTTGTGTGGTACCCCTATGGGTGAGGAGAAGTTGTTCATGTGTTCTATCATGACCATATCCCTTTGCTGCTGCTGCTGCGTGGAGGAGCCCTTTGCGGGGGTCATGGATGTGGTGACAATCTTCCCCTTACTTTGGGGGTGAACTAGACAAATGAATTTCCTAGTCTGGGAGATGAGCTTGCTGCCATTCTTGGAAGTGATCAAAGAGGTGGCAGTAGGTGGGGCTACCTCCGATATACCGTATAATGAATTATTCAAAGAAATAATGACAGCACGAGGCCTTGACTCATACACAACATGTTGCCTCCACAAGTATGGTTGGTCTAATAATACATCACCAACATCCAGAGGTGTAACATCACACAATACCTCGTCTATGAAGGGCTTGATGCCGTAGGGAAGGGGGCACTGCTGGCGAACTTTGAGATCTCGTCCTTCATGAAGCCACCCGATACTGTACGGCTGTGGGTATGGTGTAGTTGGTAGGCCCAACTTCTTCATGACCTCTGCTGAAATAAGGTTCTTTTGGCTGCCACTGCCGACAATGAATTGCAGCGGCAAACCCTTTACCCACATCTATGAGTGGAAAAGACGCTTCCCTTCCTCTGGATTTTCGGGCTCATTTTTCTGGATCTTGGTAGTGGCAATAGTGGCGCTGGGATCCGCATGAATGATCTGCTTCCCTTTGCCATTCCCGTTGTCGAGTTCTGGCCCAGGGTCGGAACATGCATCTGATTTGGAAGCCTTCAACTTGGTCATGAACCACTGCTTGGTCCGACACTCACTTGTGTTGTGAGTGGGGCTCTAGTGGAACTCACACCACTTTCGTGTGTCCTTCTTCAGCTTTGTGGTGTTGTTCTGTTCTTGTGGCTTCGATGGGTTTTCTTGGATCACCCCACTTTGGCTTTGTCCTTTAGACTTCAGATTTGCAGATCCAAAGTCTCGCTTTTTCTGTTTGAACTTTTGCTTGATTTTGACAACGTATTGGTACGTTGTGTTGAGTGAGGATATTTTAAAGAACTCCATCTCTTTCTGGATGTATCTGTGTAGGCAGACACGGTATTTGAGTAACAGATGTATCTTAGAATCTTTGATACCCAACTGTGTGTGAAAGGTATGAAAAATGTTTGTGAACTCTGGCACATCTTGGTCACGTCCCTGTCGCAGTGTGGTCCATTTGATGTATTTGTCCTCATAGCTTTTGATAGGGTAGTACTGCTCGATGGCATCCTAGAACGAATTCCAGGTGGGTGTGGCTGAAAATAGTGAGCCTGTATTTTCATCCTTCTGTTCGCAGTAGGTTTCCCACCAGTCTTTGACGTGGGGGACTACTTTGAGAAGAGCGAAAACAATCTTTTCCTGACTCGAAAATTCAAGAATAAAAAAATACCCTTCTAGTAGATTTAACCATTTATCTACGGCATCTGCGTCTATTTAACCCTAGAATATGGGGATTTCAAAATTAACTTGTACCTTAAACGGTGTGGCATTTTTAGAATAGTTATTGGAAGCCGATGCGGCGCCTCTGGGTAGCCGCTGAAGGATTTAGGCAAAGTTGTCCATCATCGCGTTCTGTTGTCGCTCGAGGGCTTCTTCGAGCCAGATTTTGATAAGATCTCCTACACCATCGTCTTTCTTCTCATCCTCCATGGGAGGTCATTGGAATTTGCGAGGTTGGTCTTGCAAAGGTTCGACTAATTCAAGCCCTAACTCCTTATATCCTGACCTCATTGGGGACATGCAAGGAAAAACAGAGAAAAAGCAGACCGCTCTGATACCATTGATCCAGATATAAACAGGAATGCAAAAAATTACATAGATAACCATATACACAAAAATGAAGCAGAAATAATACTTCATTTCATTAATGGAAAATGCTGAAATATGCTTACAACCAGAAATGGAAATAAACGAGCTAGGGCAATGGTAGCTTATCTCTGAGTAGAGATGTGGCGGCTACATGCCTATGAACTGTGTTAAAATGAGGCTTGAAGGCCTATTTATTATTGAGAAATAGTGGAAAAAACCCTTCACCTCCCAAAACCTAACCCTAGAAGATGAAACGCCAAATTGTGGGCCCCATTTGGGTAAATTGGTACATCAATTTCCTGGGGTCGTAACTTTGGCATACGATCTCCGTTTGATGCGTACAATAACTTGTTAGAAAGATCTATCCGAGAACTACCACTTTACGAAGGCCAACATTAGTCAATGGACCAATGTTTCCCAAAAAACGTTGTTTAGGGCCTCAGAACGGCTCCGGAAGTTCAGGACCCGAAAAACTGCTAAAAATAGTAAACTGTGCTACAATTTGGGAAACTGAAAAGACTAAAAGAGATAGTTGTGGGGGTCCAAATGGGATAGGTGAGTGGCCAACAAAATCTACCTGGATCATTCCTACCCCCTTAGGAAGTAATGGTCCCCACTGCGTTGAGTTCCTCCTTGAGATGAGGAAGCTTTTGCTGAGCTGGGTCTTTGGTGAGCTTTTCTGCAATCTCAGATGTGTCTAAAAATGGTGGGAAGCATGGTCGACGACGGTCCACATTGAAAACTCGGTGCAAGCGAAGGAATGGAGGAATTTTTTACTTCAAAGCATTGTTGGCTTTAGCCTTGGTACTAGTGTAAGGACCATGTCGGAGTGGTCTGAGTTTCTGATGGGTTTTAGTAAGGCATTCTTTCTACAGATGCAACCAAACTTTGTCGCCCACCTGAAACTTGTGTGGTACCCCTATGGGTGAAGAGAAGCTGTTCCTGTGTTCTGTCATGACCGTATCCCTTTGCTGCTGCTGCTGCATGGAGGAACCCTTTGCGGGGGTCATGGATGTGGTGACAATCTTCCCCTTACTTTGGGGTGTTGAAATTTGGTACCGGAGGACAGGTGATTCCCTTAGGCTTTAATCTTTGGCATAGGGAAAAGTGTCCAAAAGATTTTAATTTTTCTCCTGAAGTGACTTTATAATTTTTATAAAGTTAAAATCTAATTTAAAAGTGACTTTAAATGATAAAGTTACTAAGTCTAATTTTTAAGCGACTTATATAAAGTCAATGAAAAATTAGAAAAGAAAAGTGACTTTGGAAATAAATGACTAAGTGGGCCTTTATTAAAGTGGCTGAATTAAAAAATAAAAAGTGAGATTTAAATGTGCATTTAATCTCACCCATTGATCTAAATCTATCTCAGCCATTGGATTTAGGGATCACCCAAAAGTCATTTAGGGTTGGGTTAAAGGAGGAAAAGGAGGAAAAGATTATTCATTCTTTCATGAGCAGATTGGGAGAAGGAGAGCAAGAGAGCAAGGGAGATTTCTGGACAGGAAGGAGAAAGAGGTAGCTGTTTGGCACACATACTAAGCAGCTTTTCAGCAAATCAAAACAACAAAAAGAACAAGCATACAACTGAAAGAACCAATAATAAAAGGCATATTTTTGCTGAAAACAGTAAAAGACAGATTTGTTTTTGCACAGAAATCGAGGCAGCTGATTTTCTGCACAAAAATCGAGGTCCGTACAGCCTATCCATACCATCCGTACAGCCATCCGTACCATCCATACGTCTGTCCGTACAATTGCAGTGCAGCATTGTGTTGTTGTTTGGAAATTTCCAGTGGGCTGTGAGACTCAGAAATCGAGATAAGTTGGAAATTTGTTTGCTGATTTTTGCTGATTTTCGCTGAAATTTCTCACTATAAAAAGACATTTTCCAGAAATAAAGAAGAGCTCTCAAACTGGTTTTCCCCAAGAGTTGTAGGGGGATTTTCTAGGGTCACGTTGACAAAAAATATCAGTGTTTTAATGTGTTTTAATGGCTGTTTATTATTGCTGATTTTTATTTCTGCAATTTCCAGCATTCTGTAAATTTTCCAGAATTTGTGTTTTCAACAAATTTATTTTTTCCAACCTGTTGAATGTATGTTTATGGGAAAGGGCATTTAACTACATGGGAGAAATAAGGAGAAACTGAAAATCGGGGTGGGAAAACAATTTTTTTACCATGGTATCAGAGTTTGAGTGCTAAAGGGCAGTTTGGGACAACAAAAGAGAAAAATTACAACTGCTAATTTTTCACTCAGAAAATTCTAGCAAGCTGATTTTTCATAAACAACATGTTTTATCTTTACTACAACAGTGCTATTTTTTATTTTTAGGACAACAGGATGTCATTGGAATTGAGGGTGGAGGATAGGTTGGATGGGCATACAAATTACAGCGTTTAGAAGGAGAGAATGCAGAGTATCTTTGAGGAGGCAGAAGTCTGGGATATCATGGTGCATACCACACATACCCCTGTTGTTGTGCCTACTGATGCTACTCAGTTGGCTGCTTATAATAAAAAGAACAACAAGGGTAAGAGGCTTATTCTAGATGGAATCAAAGACCATTGCATTCCTCATGTGAGAGGAAAGAGCAATGCTCATGAGATGTAGACATCATTATCCAATCTCTACTAGAGTACCAATGAGAACCGGAAAATGGTTCTGAAGGAGAAACTGAAAAACATTAAGATGGGTAATGATAGTGCAACTGGATACTCATTAAGATTACTAATGTGAGAGATGAGTTGGTAGCGATTGGAGAGGCCATTCCACCCACTGAGTTGGTGCGGATTGCGGTAAATGGCCTCCCCCGTTCATGGATGAATTTTGCTGATGGCGTTTGTGCACGTGAGACCCTTCCCACATGGGAGAGGTTTTGGGATGATTGCATTCAGACAGAGATCATGAAAGGTCAGCTTGGGGCAACCAAGCCAGTTGAGCAGGATGAGGATGTAGCACTGTTGGCAGGAGGCAAGTAAGGCAAATGGAAGAAGCAAGCTTCCACAAACAATGGTGGGGGCAAAGGTAAAGGTAAAGGTAAACATGGTAACACACAAAAGGACTATTCCAAGGTGAAGTGTTGGAATTGTCAAAAGATGGGACACTATGCAGTTGTGTGTCCGGAGAAGAAAAAGAAGAAGGGGAAGAACTAGAGCGTGGTAGCTTCAGCAGAGGTTGAGGACTTTGTAGATCGTTTTGATCGGGAGTTTGGGTTCACTGCGTGTGAGTCTTCTAGTGCAGGATCACCTGCCACACAGGTTTAGAGGGAGCATGCTTTTCCCTCGATTAGCGGAGCATCTTCGGGTATCTGGTATGTGGACAGTGGGGCTTCACGTCACATGACAGGAGTCCGTGAGTACTTCTCAGAGCTTTCAGAGAGTGGCATTGATATGGAGGTAGTACTTGGTGATGACAGAGTTGTTAGAGCAGTCGGTGTGGGGACACTGACATTTCAGAGGGAGTCCAAATCTCCCTTGAAGGTGTCAGATGTTCTTTATGTGCCAGGGATGAGGAAGAACCTCATATCCGTCTTAGCTTTGGAGGACAGAGGATATGAGGTACTGTTCAGGGGAGGACAAGTCTTGATGTATCCCAGGGGCACTCCAGCTGATTCAGCTAGAGTGATAGGTGTACGCCATGCAAAGGTGTACAAGTTTGCATTCCAACGCCTTTTGGCATTGAGCAGTAGTACCGACAGCAGAGCTAGCAGTTCTGAGCTGTGTGAAATTTGGCACTGCAGGATGGGGCATTGAATCATGGAGCCATGAGGACCTTGCGGGAGATCACTACAGGTGTGCCAGATTTCAGTACTGATCACTTTGATACTTGCAGAGGATGTGCTATGGGCAAGTTTGCCAAATCCCTTTTTCTCAGTAGTGACAGCAGAGCGACTGGGATACTTGATTTGATTCATTCCGATGTGAGCGGTCAGATGTCTCATGTTTCCTTGAGTGGATATGAGTACTATGTTTTATTCATTGATGACCACTCCAGGAGGACCTGGATTTATTTCTTGAAGACCAAGAGTGAGGTCTTCAAGTGGTTTAAGGAGTTTAGAGCTCTTGTGGAGACACAGACAGGTCGGAAGATCAAGTCCCTGAGGTCGGACAATGGGGGAGAGTACACCCTTGGAGAGTTTGTTGACTGTTGTGCGGAGGTAGGTATTAGGAGGGAGTTCACTGTTCCTTACAACCCCCAGCAGAACAAGGTTGCAAGGAACACATGAATGTCTTCTTTGACTGGAGCACATTCTAGATATGAGTTAGAGTCTTCATGAGAAAACGGAAGATCACATGATGTGCTTGGGCATTCGTCATAGCTTATGGAAGCATGGGAGTGATGACTGCCCAAGACTGGGGTTGATGGAAAGAATTAATTGTACAGGATGTTCCATCGAGATTAGCATATTAAGATTCGTTCAAGAATGGAAGCTCATTGTTTTGATGTGCGCAATTTTGAATCAGAGAGGGAAGATTGATAGTGTCCTCACCTTTTTTCTCATTTGCCTGTGTAATGCAACTGTCTTGTGCCTGATTGCAATTTGGGCCAACAGCTTGAGAATCAAGATAATGCGAAAAATTGGTTGGTAAAGTGGATTGATCAAGCGAGTCATGGTATAAGGAGTCATGGCTTATAGATGATGGAGGATGGTAGAGATGCAGATCAGATTCGAAACCTGAGTTATGAACAATGACATCCTCTTGTGGAATGGAGGAGTGAGTCTTCGCTATAGGCTTCCTGAGGCATTTTGAAACTTCCTCCATAGAAGCGGGAGACATATGAGAAGATGGGTTGGGGACGTGCTGCACAAATTTCTTAGCTTTGCAATCACCGCAAGGGGGCACCCACATTAGGACTGGAAAAGGAGGAGGACAAGGAACAAACGGGGTGTTGGGCTCCTCCTCTGCAATCTAAGATTCCTCATGATCCACAAGAGTTGGGGAGGAAGGGAAGTCAACAGGTTCACCGTGTTGAGAAATATGAACCAAGTGTTTAAACTCTTCTCTCAGGAGGTCAAAGTTCACTAGCCGTTCAGGAATTTCATAACAGAGGTGAAGGAAGTGATCAACAAAGTCCTCAACCAATTCGTCAGGCTCCATACTTAAACGACATATTTTTTCACGGAAATCCTGGTGGCTATACTCATCGAACATTTTAATCATCATTTCGACAAGCTAACCAAATGAATCGATAGAGGTAAAGGGTAATGTGTAACACCAACATTGAGCACGACCTTCAAATGTGAGGGTGAGTAATACATGTGAAAATTTCTGACACGAAATTCTACTGTAGTAATTGATTTATTTCCCCTACTTATCTCTCACAATAAGTTGTTTACAAAACCCTTAAGCAAACATTAAAATAAATTCTACTGCAGTTATCACATAATAGCGTAGAGAAAAATAACAGTGATATACAAGCACAATAATCGATCACATCAACACAATTATTTTTGGACAATTGTCCTCGGAAAAACCCAATGCAGGAAAACTGGTGCAACAAATTAGGGTTTATTTATTATTCTTCAACAACAATATCTTTATAAGGAATAGTTCTGCAGTACATAGAGAAACCTTCAAGAAAACACTTGAGATAATTTTCCTCCTCAGCTAGGAGAAATTATGACACCACAGAGACCCTTTATCCTTCACTGTATCACCCCTGCATCATCCTTGCATCATCTGCATGAGATCTTGTATCTACCTGCACTGTCTCTTAGAGCTCTCCCTCTGCGCTCTCTTTGAGGCGCTGCGTCACTTCCTTCTCAGCCTCTAACTGATGCTAAAACCCTCCTCTTCCTTCATCCTGCAACTCTCCCTTTGAGATCTAACTCCTTTTCCTTGATAATCGATTTCCCGGTTATTGGGTATTTTTGTTGTGTGTCTCCAAATGAATCTCAAATCTTCTCTTATGCTTTCTCTATTGATTAATCAATGACCAAGATTAAGTCTCTACTCAATGGTTAAGATTAAAACAGACTTGATTCTCGTCTCTTAGGAGCTTCTCACCAATATCTTTATTAATACCCATTAATATTTTTATCTTCTTAAGTTTAGACTTAGGAACCCATTAAAAATATTAATTATTTTAATAACTTCTCATCCAGGTGGAATTTCTCCAAACGATTTCTGGGTCTTGGAGATCTCATGTGTTTTAGCTTCTGCACAAAATTTCGAAGCTAGAGCACATCTGATGCTACCCAAAATCAACACTCCCTCTTAGCGAGGAATGTGCTCTAGCAATACTTCCCAATAGAAACATCACACTGATCCATGGCATCGGTCCTCTGCGTTGTTGATGGTCGACCCACTGCCCCTCACCTACTACATTGCTGCAACTTGTACTGCTGCCCATGACATTGCAACTGTCACTGCTACATCTACACTGCAGCTCCCTCTAAATGTGCTGTATCATGCTACCCATAGCACTACCACTGTTAACTGCTGCACTGCAGCTCCTTATACTATCCACTTCTGCTATTAAAACAAATTCTTCACCTTCCACATCTTCTCCCTGAAATAAACAAACTTTTTTCTTCCTAGAGCCTTAATGAGGATGTCTGCCACTTGTTCTCCTGTTGGGTGGGGTGTACCTCAATTGTACTGCCCCTTGTTGGACATAGTCTCTAACGAAGTGACCCCTGATATCAATGTGCTTCGACCGATCATGAAAGACTAGATTCTCAGAGAGCTTGATGCAACTCTGATTATCACACAAAATACTAGTCGCTTCCATATTTCTCCTAAATAGATTCACAAGTAATTTCCTAAGCCATATGGCTTCACACGAAGTTGTGCTAGTTGCCATATATTTAGCTTCAGCCGAGCTCAAAGCCACGGATTTTTTTTTCCTACTATACTAGGAGGTCATTCCTGATCCAATGTTGAAACAACATCTAGTGGTACTTCTCCGATCTACTGAACTTCCAGCCCAATCTACGTGAGTGAACTCACTCAGCCTTATGTCATTGCCTTGGGTGTACATTAGTCCATGCTCGACTGTTCCTCGTATACATCTGAGAACATGCTTGGCTACTGCCTAGTGTGCCCTCTTTTGTTCTGCCATGAACTGACTAAGGGTGTTGACGGCGTAACAAATGTCTGGCTTGGTATTGACCAGATACATCAGGGACCCTATGAGCTGCCTATACAAGGTGGGATCGACTTGTTTATCTTCGGATGCATCAATCTTCTTCTAGTTGGTGATCATTGGAGTAGCCATAGGTCTACAGTCCTGCATTCTAAACCTTTTCAAAATCTTTGTAGCGTATCTCCCTTGTCCAAGGAAAATTTCACCCTTCTGCTGCCAAACTTCCAACCTAGGAAATAATGCATCTGTCTGAAATCCTTCATGTCGAATTCTATTGCTAGGTTGTCCTTACAATCTTTGATGAGCCTGGATGAGCCTCTTAGGAAAAAAACATCCACATATAACACCGGGATTAGAGGCTCATTCTTTCCAACAATATAGTAGAGATTAGGATCTATGACACTCTTGACGAATCCCATTTTTTGCAAGTAGCCATCAATTCGACTGTACCATGCTCTAGGTGCTTGTTTAAGCCCATACATGGCTTTATTCAACCTGCATACATGAGATTTCTTCTCATGTGTCTCAAAACCCTCTGGTTGTTCAATGTATACTTCTTCTTTTATCACCCCATTCAAGAACGTCGTCTTGACATCCATCTGGTTAATCTCCCACCCCATCTGTGCTGTAAGGGATATCATGGATCTAATAGAAGTGTACCTGGCTACTTGGGCGAAGGTTTCTTCATAGTCTATCCCTTCCTTCTGAGTGTACCCCTTAGCCACAAACCTGGCTTTTTATTTCTCCACATTGCCATTTGCAACGTATTTGATTTTGTAGAGCCATCTTGAACCTACAACTGACCTGTCTTGAGGCCTAGGTACCACTTCCCAGACATCGTTGACCATTATGGAACTGTATTCCTCCACCATAGCATCTACCCATACTTGATGCTGAAGGGCCTCTTGAAAACTAGATGGTTCTCCAACCCGAGCCACCAAGGCTTAGTATTTGTCTGGCTATCTACGCTCCCTTTTCTTGTTCCTAGGCGCCTCGACGAAATTCTCTGCATCTCATAGTATCTGTCAATGCTCCCAACTCGTTCTACCACTGGTAGTGGGTATATCTATCTGCTCCTGCTCTTCATGAGACTTCACCTGTTGTGATACCTCTGGAGTTTTGCCTTTAGGAGAAATACTGGTGCTAGTTTCCGCTAGATGAAGTGGCTAGACCAACAAATCATCCTTTGACTGCTCTTCGGAAGGAATTTCTCGGGATTTCCTAAAAGCTCTCTCCTCCATGAACTTTACATCCCATCGAATAACGATCTTCCTATTCCTTAGAAGATAGACTCTATATGCCTTAGCATTGTCACTATATCCCACAAGATATCCTTTCTCCACAGTTTGATCCAATTTATTCCTGTTTTCTTCGGGTATATGGCAATATGCCAAAATCCCAAATATCTGGAAATGACTCACCTCAGGTTTCTTATCGGTGAAGACACTCTCCAGAGTAATCTTTCCTAATGCCCTGTGAAGAGTCATGTTCTGGACATACACTATTGTGTTGCATGCTTTTGCGCATAGAAACTTGGGCATATCCTGATCATACAACACAGCCTTGGATGCTTCAACAATAATCTCGTTCTTCCTTTCTGCTACTCCACTCTGCTCCGGATTATAGGGGGCTGTCCACTATCTTTTGATGCCTTCCCTTGCGCAAAATTTAGTGAAGTCCTTGTTGATGTATTCTCCACCATTTTCTGAGTGCAATATCTTTATCTTCTTTCCTGTCAGATTCTCAACTAGAGCCTTGAACTCTTTGAATTGACCAAAAACCTCATCCTCGGTTTTTACAAAGTAGATCCAAGTCTTTCTAGAATGGTCATCAATGAAGGTGACAAAGTACTCAACACCACTAAGAGCTTTTGTGGATATGGGTCCGCAAATATCTAAGTGTATCAATCCCAGAACACTCTTAGCCCTATTGTTGCTTCTAGAAAATGTAGCTTTGGTGTACTTGCCTAGTGTGCATCCTCTGCATACATCATCTCATTCAGTACTCAACTCTGGAACTCCTAATACTGTTCTCCTGAGAATTCTTAGAACCCCATGGTGTAAGTGTCCCATCCTCCTGTGCCATAGTTCATTCAAATCTTTTTCCCCACTACTGCCTATTAGTGCCATTGGAGATTCTAGTTGTAATATATATAACCTATTACTTCTGACTCCAACTGGGCCTTCTTTTTCCAACTTGGGTGTTTGACATATACTTTCTTCTTAATGAAGAAAAAATCATCGCCCTTGTTTTGAAGTTCAGATACAGAGAGTAAGTTCATCCCCATTCTTGGCACAAGCAACACATTGGTTGCTCGAAGCCGATCCCCTGCTTCTGTTTGAAATACTATGGTACCTCTTCCTATGGGGGTACATTTTGACTTATTTCCCATGGTGATTTGGAAGTTCATCCTTTCTTCCTGATAATTCGAAAAACATTCTCGTATTCTTTTCATGTGCTAGGAAGCTCCACTATCTATATACCAAACCTTAGAGGAGGCAGAACTTGCTAAGCAAGTGACTTCTTCTTCCAGTCTGGAAGCTAACATAGAATAATCATGATCCATGTTCCTCGTGCTCTCTTCTCCCTCTGGAGATCTGTGTGGGTCCTTCTGAGTTGATGCCCTAACATCATGCTCCTTACTCATAGCAGATTATTTACTCATGTTGCCCGATCTCTCCTCTGATACCATGTGAAAATTTCTGACACAAAATTCTACTGTAGTAACTGATTTATTTCTCCTACTTTTCTCTCACAATAAGTTGTTTACAAAACCCTTCAGCAAACATTAAAATAAATTCTAATGCAGTTATCACGTAATAGCATAGAGAAAAATAACAATGGTATACAAACACAAGAATCAATCACATCAACAAAATTATTTTTGGACAATTGTCCCCAAAAAAACCCAATGCGGGAAAACCGGTGCAATAGATGAGGGTTTATTCATTATTCTTCAGCAACAATCTCTTTACAAGGAATAATTCTGCAGTACATAGAGAAACCTTCAAGAAAACACCTTAGATAATTTTCCTCCTCAACTAGGAGAAATTCTGACACCACAGAACCCTTTATCCTTCACTACGTCACCCCTACATCATCTATGTGGGGACTGCATCATCCCCGTGTCATCTGCATGAGGACTGCGTGAGATCTCGTCCCTGCCTACGCTGTCTCTCAGAGCTCTCCCTCTGCACTTTCTCTCTGAGGCACTGCATCACCTCCTCCTCAGTCTCTGATTGATGCTGAAACCCTCCTCTTCCTTCACCCCACAACTCTCCCTCTGAAATCAAACTCCTTTTCTTTGAGAATCGATTTTGCTCGGGTTATTGAGTATTTGCTTGGTGTGTCTCCAAATGACTCTCAAGTCTTCTCTTATACTTTTCTTGTTGATGAATCAACGACTAATATTAAGTCTCTAATCAATGGATAAGATTAAAACAGACTTGATCCTCTTCTCTTAGAAGCTTCTCACCCATATCTTTATTAATACCCAGTAATATGTTTATTTTCTTAGTTTAGATGTAGGAACCTATTAAAAATATTAATTATTTTAATAACTCCTCATTCGTGTGGAATTTCTCAAAACGATTTCTGGGTCTTGGAGATCTCATGTGTTCTAGCCCTCCACAAAATTTCGGAGCTAGAGCACATCTGATGCTACCCAAATTCAACAATACAGTCTAGACATCTTCGTACTCTATCTTGTGGTGTTGGCAAAATTTCGTAACTTGGCGCACATGCACACGAAAAGATGGTTCACACTCACCACTGAACTTTAACTTGGATAGGTCATGGATAACTTCTGCGGGGATGGTACATTCGAACTTTGTAGAAAGACATCTCGAGATTATGATGTATGACATAGCCATTTTTAAATAAGAGATTCAAACTAGATTCTATAGGCATAGCCTGTCGTCTGGCCCTCCTTCGAGCGCCATTTTGTTGACGGTGTTGGACCCGCCAACAAAGGGGATCTCCCCGATATGAAGTCCCAACTAGACCTCACACAATTTGGTGTAGGAGTCCCATCCGGTATGAAGGCTCGGTTGCCATATACTTAGAGATCTGCCTTGGCCTAGCTGTTAGCACATGGGAGTGTTATGCTAGTATCTTCAAACATCAAGGTACGTGTGCTTGGTGAGTGCGTAATGTAACTGTGCTGAGGTTCTCTTACTACAAAGGTGGGAGATTAAAGTGAGGCTCTAAATGAGAGGTAGTAGTACCACCCAGGAAGAGACACGCGAGGCAAAAAGGTTTGCCCAACACCTAGTGGAATAGTCCACAACGGATGCGACAGTCGTTAAAACCGAGGTGAAAGGGACAACACGTACACTACCCTGCGGAGTAGTCCACACGGATCTGACGGTCGTTATAACTAGAAAACAAAGATGGTCTGTCGAGTATCCTGCGGAGTAGTCCACAAGGATGTGACAACAGTGATAGCCAATACAAAAAAGTGGTTTATCTAGTATCCCGCAGAGTAGTCCACAGGGATGAGACAACAGTGATAAGCAATACAACACATCTTCAACAGTGTATGTACTAAAATAACCGAAGTAGTTCAACTATCTTAGTACACGTTAGCAAACATGCATTACAAATGTTTAAAGAGTAGTCTTACAAACATCTACAAAACATGCATGAAAACGTGTTGGCCTTAACAGGGTTCTGAAATAAGCAAAAGTCCCAAGACACATATGTACACCATACATCACTAGCCCTAGTAGTGGGACATTGGAGCCACTCCACACTCAAAGAACAAACTATAGACTCTCAAGGCTATGTGGGAGGAGACAAGGTGAAGTCTTTGCTCATACAATTGGAGGGGTATATATAGCCAAGGGTGACACTCGATCCTTGTGACTCTTTGACTATCCTCGTGTTTGTTCAACTTCTGATGACTTTTCAACTGACATGAGTCTTCGACTTCTTGTGTGTGTCCATTTGACTTCAATTTACATTACATTCAGTTACAATAGATATGGCCCATAATGATGATGTGGCCGAGACAACTCATGACACAACTCGACATGATATTGCTGACATGTACTGGCTGACTGTGGTGTCCATGTTGAACTGCTGCGTTGCTGAGTGATGGATGTACTCTTGGTGTGCTTTGTCTTCTCCTCTGCATGGCATAATGTTGCGGGGTCTTCGATGGTCTTGGTCTTGCTTGATGGTTCAATGCATGGTTTCCTTTTGCTTGTTGCATGATATGCTTGGTACACCCATCCAATTGCAAGAAAGTCTTCTAGCATGTGCGCTCCTTCTTCATCCCATTCATTGTCTCGCCATGATTTATCAATGTACCTATTCTTGCAATTCACTCATGACGGGACGACATTAAATCCAAAACCTCCTAGTCTACCATGATGCATTGTTGTCGTGTTCCTTGTGACAGGGAGGGAGGAAAACTCACTGAGACAACACAGAGCGCAACTTAGGATGGTATTTGGAATTCCAGGAGGACAACTTGCACTGTTGGGAGAAATTGCGTAGTGACCACTGAGAGGTAGGATTGAATGTGAAAGTCACCAGTGTTAGCTGCAAGGAGGGGCCCTGAGGGGGGATACGTTTGTGCAGTTTCTAGAGGGAAGATAGAGCAGGGTTGCAGAGGGACAACTGGACAGTTCTGTGCAGTTCCCAGAGGGAAGACAGAGCGGGGTTGCAAAGGGACAATTGGACAGTTTTGTACGGTTTCGAGAGGGAAAACAGAGCAGGGCTGTAGAGGGACCTGCTGAGCATGAATGCGTAATTTATGGAAGCAGTGCAGGACAAACAACAGGGGAATTGCTAGACATGTCCGCGCAATTTCTGAAGGCAGTGCAAAGCAAGACAGTAAGGGTCAGATGGGAAGTTCTACGTAATTTTGGAGAACAGTGCAGAGCAAGGCAACAAAGGACCAGCTGGGCATGTCTGCGTAGTTTTGGGGAATATTGCAGATCTAGGTCTCAAAGCAGTGTAGGCTTCCGACAGGGAAGGAGGCTGTATGACTATTCTTGAGAAATGCGCAATTCAATTGGGACATGGAGTCAATCTTTGTGCAATTCTGGGAGGAAGACATGCTCCTCACCTCCGAGATTGCACAATGTAGCTGACCTAGAGGACAACCTCAAGCACTACGCAGTTCTGGACAACAGAGCAGGGTCATTGAGGGCTAAGACTGCATAGTGCAGCTCAGTCAGGGTACAGTGGAAGAGGGTTGTTCGGTCCGACAGATTTTCAGGAAAATAGCTAAGTGTCGAAAGCAAGTGAACTTGTGAAAACTTGACATTATGATCATACACTTATCATACTTGACGACGAGACAACATAAACCACCATGACAACAAGACAAAACATGCCCTCGGTGAGACTGTCTTTAAGCTGAGAGCGACAAGTGCAACACTTGTTATAAACCTTCATACGACTGTGACGACACTTGCACGACAATTCTTACAACTTTGTGTGTGAGTGCGATGGGTGTTCACATAGCGAAGACAACCCAAACACACAAAGACAAACCTTCAAACTCGCCAGAATAAGATGACAACCATGACAAATCAATCAACATGTCGAAAGATGACTGTTGGCCAAACAAGCAAAAGTTGAAAAAGGCTTCACAAGAGCTCATGGGTTGAGCTCAAGTGTTTGCAACCATCAAGGGAAAAACTAAGGAAGGCTTCGAAATTTGGATGCAAGCCAAAATTTGGAGAGTGTTGCAACTGCTACAATATGGAGTTACAAGTGCATTTAATGAGGAGGAGTTACACTTTTGTCATACATTGAATTAGCGAGGGAGGGTTACATTCTCTTGAGTGTGGAGTTACTATTTTATTCCAAAAGAGAGGTTCGATTTTCCAAGTAAAACATTGTCAATTTAATTTACTTATTCCATTGAGAGAACTCATTTTTTATTAATCCATTAAAGGTAAATGAATTTAGACTATTTTATAAAGAATAGTATCATAATAATAATAATAATAATAGTGAAGGTAAATATATTAATTCTTGACTTGTATAATCATGATTGATTTGATTTTAAAGTGGATTTCCATATGTCGAGGTTATCTTTGATCATTTAGACACGACTTTTTATTTTTGGAAAGTCACTTCCAAATTGAGACATGACTTAATATGTTTGGAAAGTCATATTATAACTGCTAGAATGAAATTTTATTATAGGTGGTTCAAACAAAACTAAAAGATATGATTTCTTCTAGGAAAAATTCATCCCTGAGCTGCCAAATTTTAACATTTCAAGTGTTTAGAAGTTAAGTGGGTCACAAGATGACCTAAAAGATAGCTCTGATAATGAGAAACCATAAGAATTAGCCTCTTTTTAGCTCAAATATCTGAGTAAAAAGGCCTCGAAATGTTATGTCATCCTCCAAAAGTGAACATCTCCATCAATAGAGCAATGAGATGAGCCACATGAGTGTTCCACACTTAAAGCCACCTCCTCATCAAGATAGTGTCCAAAGGTCAAATGGAATTCTCATCATAAAGATATCTCCATCATCAAGCCCACATGATCATTCTAACTATCATCATAGTGATGCTATAGGGATAATAGGCAACGTCATCATCAAGAAAGGTGCACCATCCCTTCCAAAGGGATCTCAAGTCATCATTATCCATAAACTGTCCGAAGAATAGGGACGAATCCATCAATAAGGTGTAAGGCTAACCATGGGGCGTCTTGTGGTCACTAGTGCATATCATCTTTCCTGGCTATGTTCTAGCTTCTATGGGCAATGTTTCTAAATAGCATATGAGAGAATTTGAATACTACCACCAAGTTTGCAGCGCATTTTCTAGATATCAGCATAGCATACTCCATTGATCAAGGACATCTACGACAACTAGTTCCATGGCTAGTGAAATATTGGGATATATTGGAAGCTTGACATGAAGAAGTTTGATCAAGCTACATATCTCAGTCTCTTTAGAGTCCATGGCACACACATTTTTGTATAGTCTATCTTTAATCCCAATTAATTAATTACTTCCAGTGATCACTTTCATTGATGCCCCTAAATCCAACATACAATAGTGAAGCAATCGATCATTTATGATTGAAGTGATGTAGAAAGGAGCACAACCACCATTTTTTATTCCCTTTTTCATTTCCTGAAAGCTACATCATAGTCTCCACTCACATACTCATTCAGAAATCCCTTTAGCTTTCTTTTCGCGAAGGGATTTTAGCTAACCCAAGAAGAGGAAGTGGAATCTTTATTGTCATCAATTCATTTAGCAAGTAAATGTTCAAATCAAATTCAAAATTTATAGAGTGACAACTTGATGAAGAACCTTTAGTAGCCTTGTCTCACTAGCTAGGTCATCTCTCACTTGGTAACTTTTGAGAGATTTGTTTCCCAAACTATGTTTTTTGAACAACAACAACATTTGCTCTTTGGTAGGTATTTAGAATTTTTGGGCTCTAAAAAATAAGATCCAAATTTGTTGATTTTTATATGCAATTTTCACATTTCAAAGCTGCCATGCAAGTGGTGCATTTGGGCACTAACAAATGAAGTTTAACTTCAGTTTTAACTATTCATATACTTCAGATTTCAAACCACCAAAGAATGATTTAAGAATAAAGATTCAAGGAAGGTTGGAAAGCAAAGTTAGCGCCTAGAAATTAGATGAATGGAGCCTATTGTAGGATACATTGATGAGCATTTTATCATAAAATAAGGGTAATCTGAAATTAAATTAACTAATTTTCATCACCTTTATAAGGCTATTCTAGAAATCTGAAAAAGGAAATCTAAACATCTGAATTAAGGAATATAACTCAATACATCAAGAAGGAATGTTAACTATAGACAGAAGTAAATTCCAACCATTTCAATTCAAAATGTATACCATTCCTTTAGTATTTTTCAGCAGAAAGCATGAACATCTAATGGTTCACATATCAACTCAACCAAGCAAAGACAAAATTTACTTGGTTACAATCCTTGCTTTTGTGCTTGAAGAAACCACAATAGCAACATTCCACTGCAACAATATAGCTCCAAATCCATAGACCTCAAGCTCTAAAACACCTTTAAAAAATTGTAGCCTTAAGTGCCTCTACAAACTTTCAACAACCACAATAATAGGAGCTCATCTTATATAGATGAAGAGCTCACATTAGAGAATTTTGAAGTCTAAAATGGATCTCCTAAGGAATATTATAAAATGATAGTGAAAATAATAAAATAAGATTATATTTCCTCACCAAGTTTTGGGGAAAAAAACTATTTTTTCAACTTATCTCCCTATAATAATAATAATAATAATAAGCTATTTTTTCAACTCGTATTTTCAACTTATCTCCCTATGAGTTTACTCAAATTTCGAACACCCTTGGACGAAAAACTAAATTCTGCATCCAACGAGTGCTCCTACTCGAAATTTGAGTAAAATCATAGGGAGATAATTTGAAAATACAAGTTGAAAAATTAGTTTTTATTTTTTATTTTTTATTTTTTATGTTTCTCCCTTTTTACTCCAAAAATGGTGGATCATCTCCCATGGTTGACATCATCATATTGAATCCTATTGTAAAGTTGATTTTTGTTGTACATTTTTGTTTTGAGACCCATTTTTTACCTCAAATTTCTCTAATGAAATCTCTAATAAAATAGTAATATCAATGCTAAAACCCTAGATCTATTCTAGGAATGGATAAACAAGTAATTAATCTAGCTAACACCATGAACAAGTCAAATAAGAAATGATGATAAAACATGAGTGGCCATGCCAAGTGTACAAATATCCATCTAGTTGAGCCCAAGGAAGTGGGAATAATCCTCTAAGCATGTGAGAAATAGCCACCAAAGCTCCAACATCGACCTTTTTCCTTCTTGATGAGAGATCAAGGCAGGGAAATATGTGCTAGTCCAACTCATATGTGCCACATGTAGGCCTCCAAGAGATTACGTGGTGTGGAAAGAGTCTCGATAAAGTAAATCAATCCCAAGATGAGAGAGAAATACAATGTCAAGTGTAAATCAATGCTAAAGATAGCCTCCAAAGGCTAGTTGATCGCATAATCAAATAAATGACATGGCCTCCAAGATAACAAAGCCTCTCATATGTGCCAACAACTATGTCCAAGGGAGGAGTAGTCAAAATCACATGTGCATACATGCAAAGATGCTTGGAATGAAGGCATATGTCAACAAGATGGGGTAACTTTACTAGCAATAAAATAGTCATAAAAAGAGGCGAGTATCCAACATGTATGCAAGAGGGGAGCATTCCATTGAGTTACAACTCGATCCTCATAATAAAACATAGTAAATGTAAAAAATCACATCACCAACAAGGATGCTAATGTAAAAGGCCTCCATCCAATAAAGTAAGGTGAAAATAACCATCAAATCAACACAATCATCCTCAACAACTGTGCACAAGGGTAGGCTCTTTTAAAGTCGTAGTGGTAATGATAACCAAGTGAATAAATTGCATATTGTTAAAATTGGGAACTAGGGCCAAACTCCATGTGGATCACCTTATTTGTGACCACTGATATTTTTCCTAGATTCCTCTCATCGAGAGGCGTAGGATTGATCTAAATATGATCCGATTCCGATAAGTATTTATGGAGATATGCATTTATTTTGATTATGGAAAAATTATCAAAGTCGGCCAACAACTTATGTAGGCTCAGAAGCCCAACAGTCATGTCTATTCAACCTCAACATTTTACTATAGAAAGAAAAGGTCTTCAAGTCATTTAAACACACACACTCTTCATGTGATCTTCTCTTCTCCATGTCTTTGGGTTTTGGTGGAGGAGAGACACTAAGAGTATACGCTGGCCTAAGTAAAGATGATGCCCTAGCCGTAGTAAAGGTGATGCCCTAGCCGCAGTAATGCGGGTTCTATATGAAACTAGAGGAAACTTCTATCCGAAGCAATTAAGGGTGCCCTAGCCATAGCATTTAAAGGTGCCCTTGACCGCAGTCAATGACGATCTGATGCAGCAAGGGGAGGCATTTATACATAGTCTAGAAGAGACTTAATTCCGAAGAGAAAGGAGGTTCTAAATGCAACTATAAGATGCCCTAAGTCACAGTTAAAGGGAGGCTCAATACACAGTCCATGAAGGTCATTAATTACGTAGTAATTAGATTCTCATACGCTGTTTAAGGAGAGCTACAATCCATTGTCGTAGAAGGCTCCTATACTCAGTCCTAGAGGAGAGTAAGACACAATCATCTAAAGGTCACTAATCTACTGTAAACAAGAAGATAACTGCAGTTGAAGGAGAGCCCTATCAACAGTAAATCTAGTTGCAATGGTGGGGAAATCTGACCGCATTCAGAGGCCTAAATGCAGCAAAGAGAGGTTAGATCCATAGCCTAGAGGAGCTCCTATCTGATGTCCGAAAGAAGCTCGGATCCACAGTCTATAGAGACCTAGCCACAAAAAAATAAAGACCTGTAATTTACAACAAGGAGGAGCCTAGACAACGTGGGATTTGACTGTGCTTAATAAGGCTGATCTAAGGTCTAGTGCAACCTCAAAGAGAAGGTCAAACAAGTTTGTCTAAAATGATCTCTCTGGATAAGATTGGAAGACACACTTCCGTTCAAAGGTAGTAATATTTGGGTGTTGTGTGTAAACATATCTTGTTGCTGAGCTAGGCCGCAGGCCATAGCTAGCAGCATAGAACTTTAAGGGATGAACTAATCAGTGGCAATGCTGGAACCTCTCTTGGTCTTTGAGTTGTTGACTATTTTAAGGACTAAAATGATGTAGGTGACACCAATGATGTTGAGAACAGTGCAATGATATTTGGTGCAACACCGAGACGATGAAGTACAACATGATAGTGAGGTGCAGCATGATGATGAGTTGTAACATGGTGATGGGAGCAGCTCAGTGATGGGAACAACTTAGTGACTAGATGCAACACAGTGACGAGATGCAACACTATGATAGGTGAAGCAGTTACCTTGGAGAATTAGTTGAAGCGGCATGTCTTCAACTGATCTCATGTAGATATAGAAAGTCAAAGTGTTGACTTCTATTGTAAATGTACTATCTCTATCTCTCTCTATCTGCTGAACTATTGAAGAACATAAAAGAAGAATTGATCAAGGGTTTCCCCACATTGGGGTTTGTCCTTGGCTAGCACCACATCTTGTGTCCTCTTGTCTTG